>OY482675.1:12209024-12418939 GCA_960531455.1 Urophora cardui | reverse complement strand
TTTTATACTCGTCTCGGGAAAATTATTTTATACTCGTCTCGGGAAAATTATTTAAAATCAAGGCGAAAAGCTCGCGAGAAATTTGTGTACATGCGAAAAGTGGATCGCGTGTGCCATTTTATCGGAGGATATTGAAATTCCCTAAGATAAGTGCTTTCCAGTTTATCTTAGCAATTATATATCCAATAAACATACGTTTATACATATATACATACCACATATCCATACATACATCTAACAACATACAAATATTTCTATTTTGTTTTGTGCAGTTTCATCGCTGTCAGCTGTTACCGGCCAGCAGGTGGTGTTGTCAAACCTGTGAACTGCATTACCGACATCCAGTTGTCGAACCTATGAACTGCATTACCGGCATCCAGTGCACTGCACTCTGCTCCCAAAATAGAGCACACCAACTTAAACATACATAATTAATAAATATAACTAAAATAAAACATAAATCCATATATAAATAAATAAAATAACTAAAAATAATAATAATAATAATAATAATAATAATAATAATAATAATAATAATAATAATAATAATAATAATAATAATAATAATAATAATAATAATAATAATAATAATAATAATAATAATAATAATAATAATAATAATAATAATAATAATAATAATAATAATAATAATAATAATAATAATAATAATAATAATAATAATAATAATAATAATAATAATAATAATAATAATAATAATAATAATAATAATAATAATAATAATAATAATAATAATAATAATAATAATAATAATAATAATAATAATAATAATAATAATAATAATAATAATAATAATAATAATAATAATAATAATAATAATAATAATAATAATAATAATAATAATAATAATAATAATAATAATAATAATAATAATAATAATAATAATAATAATAATAATAATAATAATAATAATAATAATAATAATAATAATAATAATAATAATAATAATAATAATAATAATAATAATAATAATAATAATAATAATAATAATAATAATAATAATAATAATAATAATAATAATAATAATAATAATAATAATAATAATAATAATAATAATAATAATAATAATAATAATAATAATAATAATAATAATAATAATAATAATAATAATAATAATAATAATAATAATAATAATAATAATAATAATAATAATAATAATAATAATAATAATAATAATAATAATAATAATAATAATAATAATAATAATAATAATAATAATAATAATAATAATAATAATAATAATAATAATAATAATAATAATAATAATAATAATAATAATAATAATAATAATAATAATAATAATAATAATAATAATAATAATAATAATAATAATAATAATAATAATAATAATAATAATAATAATAATAATAATAATAATAATAATAATAATAATAATAATAATAATAATAATAATAATAATAATAATAATAATAATAATAATAATAATAATAATAATAATAATAATAATAATAATAATAATAATAATAATAATAATAATAATAATAATAATATAATAATAATAATAATAATAATAATAATAATAATAATAATAATAATAATAATAATAATAATAATAATAATAATAATAATAATAATAATAATAATAATAATAATAATAATAATAATAATAATAATAATAATAATAATAATAATAATAATAATAATAATAATAATAATAATAATAATAATAATAATAATAATAATAATAATAATAATAATAATAATAATAATAATAATAATAATAATAATAATAATAATAATAATAATAATAATAATAATAATAATAATAATAATAATAATAATAATAATAATAATAATAATAATAATAATAATAATAATAATAATAATAATAATAATAATAATAATAATAATAATAATAATAATAATAATAATAATAATAATAATAATAATAATAATAATAATAATAATAATATAATAATAATAATAATAATAATAATAATAATAATAATAATAATAATAATAATAATAATAATAATAATAATAATAATAATAATAATAATAATAATAATAATAATAATAATAATAATAATAATAATAATAATAATAATAATAATAATAATAATAATAATAATAATAATAATAATAATAATAATAATAATAATAATAATAATAATAATAATAATAATAATAATAATAATAATAATAATAATAATAATAATAATAATAATAATAATAATAATAATAATAATAATAATAATAATAATAATAATAATAATAATAATAATAATAATAATAATAATAATAATAATAATAATAATAATAATAATAATAATAATAATAATAATAATAATAATAATAATAATAATAATAATAATAATAATAATAATAATAATAATAATAATAATAATAATAATAATAATAATAATAATAATAATAATAATAATAATAATAATAATAATAATAATAATAATAATAATAATAATAATAATAATAATAATAATAATAATAATAATAATAATAATAATAATAATAATAATAATAATAATAATAATAATAATAATAATAATAATAATAATAATAATAATAATAATAATAATAATAATAATAATAATAATAATAATAATAATAATAATAATAATAATAATAATAATAATAATAATAATAATAATAATAATAATAATAATAATAATAATAATAATAATAATAATAATAATAATAATAATAATAATAATAATAATAATAATAATAATAATAATAATAATAATAATAATAATAATAATAATAATAATAATAATAATAATAATAATAATAATAATAATAATAATAATAATAATAATAATAATAATAATAATAATAATAATAATAATAATAATAATAATAATAATAATAATAATAATAATAATAATAATAATAATAATAATAATAATAATAATAATAATAATAATAATAATAATAATAATAATAATAATAATAATAATAATAATAATAATAATAATAATAATAATAATAATAATAATAATAATAATAATAATAATAATAATAATAATAATAATAATAATAATAATAATAATAATAATAATAATAATAATAATAATAATAATAATAATAATAATAATAATAATAATAATAATAATAATAATAATAATAATAATAATAATAATAATAATAATAATAATAATAATAATAATAATAATAATAATAATAATAATAATAATAATAATAATAATAATAATAATAATAATAATAATAATAATAATAATAATAATAATAATAATAATAATAATAATAATAATAATAATAATAATAATAATAATAATAATAATAATAATAATAATAATAATAATAATAATAATAATAATAATAATAATAATAATAATAATAATAATAATAATAATAATAATAATAATAATAATAATAATAATAATAATAATAATAATAATAATAATAATAATAATAATAATAATAATAATAATAATAATAATAATAATAATAATAATAATAATAATAATAATAATAATAATAATAATAATAATAATAATAATAATAATAATAATAATAATAATAATAATAATAATAATAATAATAATAATAATAATAATAATAATAATAATAATAATAATAATAATAATAATAATAATAATAATAATAATAATAATAATAATAATAATAATAATAATAATAATAATAATAATAATAATAATAATAATAATAATAATAATAATAATAATAATAATAATAATAATAATAATAATAATAATAATAATAATAATAATAATAATAATAATAATAATAATAATAATAATAATAATAATAATAATAATAATAATAATAATAATAATAATAATAATAATAATAATAATAATAATAATAATAATAATAATAATAATAATAATAATAATAATAATAATAATAATAATAATAATAATAATAATAATAATAATAATAATAATAATAATAATAATAATAATAATAATAATAATAATAATAATAATAATAATAATAATAATAATAATAATAATAATAATAATAATAATAATAATAATAATAATAATAATAATAATAATAATAATAATAATAATAATAATAATAATAATAATAATAATAATAATAATAATAATAATAATAATAATAATAATAATAATAATAATAATAATAATAATAATAATAATAATAATAATAATAATAATAATAATAATAATAATAATAATAATAATAATAATAATAATAATAATAATAATAATAATAATAATAATAATAATAATAATAATAATAATAATAATAATAATAATAATAATAATAATAATAATAATAATAATAATAATAATAATAATAATAATAATAATAATAATAATAATAATAATAATAATAATAATAATAATAATAATAATAATAATAATAATAATAATAATAATAATAATAATAATAATAATAATAATAATAATAATAATAATAATAATAATAATAATAATAATAATAATAATAATAATAATAATAATAATAATAATAATAATAATAATAATAATAATAATAATAATAATGATAATAATAATAATAATAATAATAATAATGATAATAATAATAATACTAAAAATTGTATGTACATATTTACAGATTAACAAGAAAATCAATATTATATGAGTGCTCCAAGCACTCCTTCCAACAGAAACAATGCGTATTTTACAATAAAATCGCATTTTTCCAACCAGTCAGCTAGAACTACAGAAAATACCATAGCTGACTCTCTCTCTAGCTCACGTTCTTCTTCTCCTTTAGTGACGGCTACAACTGGCATAATGCAAAAAGATAGTGAAAAAGATAGTGGAAAGAAAGGGGCTGTCCAGACCGGAATCGATCGCTACATCCTCGTGAAAAGAAAGCGAACTCCGGAAAAGACTGGAAACGCTAGTAAAATAATTAGAAAAACCCCACCCCCACCAAAAGGATTAACAAAAGGCACCCCAAAATTGGCTCTAGGCAACAACAGATTTGGTGTTCTTGCGGAAGAAGAAAAAAAAACAACTGAAATCCCTCAAAAGAAAATCAAGCCTCCCCCAATTTACTAAGAGAACAAAGTTCCAATGTCCTTGTTAATAAATTGGTTGAGCTAATAGGGCCAAAGAATTTTCATATTGCACCCATTAAAAAAGGAAATATTCCTGAAGTTAAAATTCAAACGTATGGTGAAGAATATTTCCGTAAAGTCACTGGTGATTTTGAGAAAAGCAAAAGGTCGTTCTATACCTACCAGTTAAAAAGTAGTCGCGCCTTGTCCGTGGTGCTAAAAGGAATAGAAAGTTCTGTGAATCCGGCAGATATTGAAACTGCTTTAAAAAAAGAAGGCTTTAGGGTAAGATATGTATATAATATAAAAAACAAATCCAATATACCACAGCCGATGTTTAGGGTGGAGATAGAACCTGACTTCCAACTCCTCAAAAAGGGAGAAGTACATCCCATCTACAACTTAAGGTATATTCTTCACCGTCGAATTTCAGTGGAGGAACCACATAAACGTTCGGGTCCTGTTCAATGTCATAACTGTCAGGAATTCGGACACACCAAAAGGTATTGTACATTACCTAGTGTTTGCGTGATTTGTGGGGATTTGCACACATCCAGTGATTGCAAAAAACCCAAAGAAAATCCTGAGACAAAGAAGTGCAGTAACTGTGGTGAAAATCATACTGCAAACTACAGGGGTTGTGCTGTATACATCTCCTTAAAAGGAAAGGGAAATACAAAAATTATTAACAAAGTTCCGGCTACAGCCCCTCAAACTTTATCCAAAAATATTAACACATTTACTCCACAAAATAACCTAGGGACATATGCCCAAGTCCTTAAGCGAACACAACCCCCCGGAACGCAGACTCAAGAAAATACAACGCCAACAACAAACCTCGAAAAAACTTTGAATAGTTTTGTACAAATGATGCAAGAGCATATGAAATCAATGCAAAACATGATGCAAGAATTGATTAGAAATCAAAATCTCTTACTGCAAACTATTTTATCCAGACCATGAATTGCCTCAATATAGGTTTTTGGAATGCTAACGGCCTAAGCTAACATCGGAATGAACTCCAACTATTCCTAGAAAATCACCAAATCGACATAATGTTAGTGTCTGAAACCCATTTGACATTATTTAATAATTTTTATATAGACGATTATGCATTCTATAACACTAAGCATCCCGAAGGAAAAGCTAGAGGAGGAACCGGGATACTTATTAAAAGAGGGATTACACACCATGTGCTAGAAGAATATTGCAAGGATTATATTCACTCAACATCAGTGCACGTAGAAGACAGCTCTGGTGGGCTCACTGTAGCTGCAATATACTGTCCTCCCCGTTTCAATATAACAGAATCCCAATTTACTGAATTCTTTTCCAAGTTGGGCCGAAGGTTTCTTTCAGCAGGTGATTATATCGCTAAACATACATTTTGGGGTTCCAGACTGATAACACCAAAGGGAAGAAACCTATTCAAAGCAATTTTAAGCAACGACTTAGACATTATTTCCACTGGCCAGCCAACATATTGGCCAACTGATAGAAGCAAAACTCCCGACTTAATAGATTTTGGTGTAACTCGTGGAATCGAAAGAGAATTAATTAAGATAAAATCGGCTTTCGATCTATCATCTGATCACTCTCCTTGTGTTACAACTATCGATATAATCCCATCTTTCAACGAATTGAATTCGAGCTTAACCAATAAATTTACAAACTGGCTTAAGTACAAAAAATTTATCAGTTCTCATACCAAATTAAATACAAGCCTTAAATCAGCAGCCGAAGTAGACTCTGCGATTACTGACTTCACAAATGTTCTTCAAGTAGCAGCAAGAGTATCAACGCACCCACAGCCTAACACTACCCAGAGGAGTGTCCCTAATTATTTCAAAGGAAATGATATCACCGATCTAATTCACAAGAAAAGGCAAATTAGAAAAGACTGGCAGAGGTTACGCTCTCCAACTTTGAAGTACGAACTGAAAAAATGCACGAAAGAGCTCCAGACGCTATTGCACGATAAAAAAGAAGCAGATTTTCAAAACAGAATTAAGTCCTTGACAGCCACATCTTCTACAGACTACTCACTGTGGCGGTCACTGAAAACTTTCAAAAGGCCAGTTTTGCAGGACCCTCCAGTACGAATCGAAAACGGTGAATTTGCTCGAAGTGACCAGGAAAAAGGAAATGCATTTGCAGCCTACCTTTCGCGGGTATTTACTCCAAATCCAGGGGACAATTTCCTCCCAGAACATGCCCTTCGCTTACCAACAGTCTCTCTCCAATTCAACATAAATGACCTGAATAACGTTATCTGTAACGACATCCAAAAAAATAAGGCACCCGGACACGACAGAATAACCGGTGAAATGGTAAAACAACTCCCTCCAGTTGCTACTAACTTATTACTATATGTTTTCAATAGTCTCATGCGACTAAACTACTTTCCTGAATCTTGGAAACTTTCCGAAATCATTATGATTCCAAAACCAGGCAAAAACCCAACCCTGTTAAACTCTTATAGGCCAATTAGCTTAATTTCAATATTTTCCAAACTATTTGAAAAGTTGTTGCTGAAAAAAATGCAGCCCATCCTAGTCACACACGGGACTATACCAAGTCACCAATTCGGGTTTAGGGAGAAACATGGAACGATAGAGCAGGTGCATAGAATAGTAACTCAAATACGGTCGGCTTTTGAAACCAAAAAGTATTGCACTGCACTGTTCCTAGACGTAGCACAAGCTTTCGACAAGGTATGGCTAGAAGGACTATTATTTAAAATAAGACGTACACTTCCGTACAATATATACCTTATTTTAGAGAACTTTCTAACGGGAAGAAAGTTTCGAGTAAGGCAAAAAAGTTATACCACTGAAAGCTATCCAATCTTCGCCGGAGTTCCACAAGGTAGTGTTTTGGGGCCCATTCTATATTTAATATTCACAGGTGACTTGCCCACTAATGAAAATCTCGTTACTTCAACATTTGCTGATGACACAGCAATACTTAGTGTGCACTCAAATCCCTCAACGGCTGCCAGACGGTTGCAAAGCCATCTAAGAATTGTGGAACAATGGATTTCAGATTGGAGAATTAAGGTCAATGAATCTAAGTGTGTACAAGTCACTTTTACTCTAAAAAAAGATACCTGCCCCTCTGTCTCAATTAATGGCAAAATAGTAACCCAAAAAGATTACGTCACCTACCTTGGTGTTACCTTAGACAGAAGGCTTACTTGGAAATATCATATTGATAATAAGATAATGCAAGCAAAGCTGAAAATAAGCAATTTACAATGGATCATTGGTTCAAAATCTAAATTAAGCCTAGACAACAAAATACTTTTTATTTAATATGGTGATAAAACCATCCTGGATATATGGAATACAGCTTTGGGGTTCAGCATCCAAATCTAGTCTAGAAAGAATACAAAGGCTACAATCTAAAATACTAAGATCAATATGCCGGGCGCCTTGGTACGTGAAAAATTCCACTATACACAGGGATCTAAAGATTAACACAGTTGTTGAAGAAGTAAAAAATATACAAACTAATTACGCCACAAGACTAGGCAATCATCCAAACATACTGGCTAAAAGCCTGTTAGAACAGAGATACCCCAGGCGGTTAAAGAGAAAGGATATCCAGCTAAATTGTGATCAAGGCTAGAGCCACTTTAAACTTCGAATAGCCTATCCTATTAGGCCGTAAAACCTCTAAATTACAAAAAGCAGCTTACTGAAATTCCTTCCATTCAGAAAGCTACAACAGCATTTACTAATACATGTGTATAACATATATATGATTGTGTTCCGGACGAGCCTATCCCATTAGGCCGATAAAATTCCTAAGTTCATACACGCAGCTTATTGGAATTCCTTCCATTCCGAAAGCTGCAACAGCACTTACTAATGCAACACACGATTGTGTCATCGATAAGCCTGTCCTGTCAGGCCGTACGAACTTTTAATACTATACAATCAGCTGCTTGGAATTCCATTCCATTCCATTCCGACGGCATAAATACATGTATAATGAAAATGAATAACATAATAAACGAATATAAAATAAAATAACGTACATACTCTTAGTAAAAACAAAAACATTCACATACACATAATAAATGTATTCATAAGTATTTATTTTATATCAAATAAAATTTTCATCCATATGTTATTTGAAGCAGTGGCAACGAATAACGTCATTGTGTTCTAGGTTGAGATTCTATAAAAATTGTCATATTCCCCAAGAATGATACAATAAAAACTATATCCGAGAAAAAAAAAAAAAAAAAAAATTCCACCAGCCTGTACTATGAACGCCAGGGACTAGGTGCCGTTCATCGCGATGGCCATTGGTCGGTCGCTTCGGCGACGTTTATTGTATATTACGTTATTTCCACTAGCCTGTACTATGAACGCCAGGGACTAGTTGCCGTTCATCGCGATGGCCATTGGTCGGTCGCTTCGGCGATGTTCATCATTATCTTTACGTTACTTTCGAGATATTGGTCTAACAGAATATGACCTTATGCACAATTGAGGTTTACATCCTTTTTCTTTAACCGCCTAGGATAGTTCAGCTTTAGGAGACTTTTTGCTAATTAATTAGGATGGTTGGCTAATCTTTTTGCATAATTTGTTTGCATTTTCTCTATCTCTTCGGTCACCGTATTTATCTCTAGGTTATTATGTATAATTGAATTTTTTACATACCAAGGAGCTTTGCATATTGTTCTTAATATCTTGGACTGTAGCCTTTGAATTCTATCTACGCTAGATTTCGATGCTGAGCCCCATAGTTGTATTCCATACATCCAAATTGGTTTCAAAACCATATTAAATATTAATATCGTATTATCTAATCCCAGTCTGGAACTTGGACCAATTAACCATTGCAGATGGCTTATTTTCAACTTGGTTTGCATAATCTTTTTGTCAATGTGATTTTTCCAAGTCATTCTTCTATCTAATGTGACTCCAAGGTACGTAACGAAGTCTTTCTGAGTTATTATTTTTCCATTTATGGAGACTGGTGGGCATGCGTCTTTTTTTAGGCTAAAAGTTACTTGTACACATTTAGATTCGTTGACCTTAATTCTCCACGTAGTAAGCCATTCTTCTAAAGTTTTTATGTGTCTCTGCAATTGGATAGCAGCAGTTGTAGGATTTGCGTGCACACTCAGTATAGCCGTATCATCTGCGAAGGTAGACGTGACAAGGCTCGCGTTGGTTGGCAGATCGCTTGTGTAGATTAAGTGTAGTACAGGCCCTAGAACGCTACCTTGTGGAACTCCAGCAGAAATTGGATGGCTTTCGGTTGTAAAACTTTTGTGCCTTAGGGTGCGTTTATGTCGGAGCAATAGAAGAAAGAAAGATAGCTGTGCGTGATATACGCTTATCGGAATAGCGCTATTGAGTGTTTATGTCGGAGCAGTGATAAGAGCAATAGTAGCGAAGAGGTCAATAAGCGGAGGTAATAGCGCTGTTCGACCAAAGCATATAGCGCTATTGAGTGTTTATGTCGGAGCTAAGCTAGCAAAGAGTGGAATAGCGCTGTTATCTGCGTATATTGAAGCTATGGTACTAGATTTGTCTTTAGTGTATTGTGGTACTTAAATAAAAATTTTAGAGTAACCGAAAAGGAGAAGAGACGTTGTTATTTTACACATAATAAATATTTACATATATTTCTGCTCCACACATACTTATCTATATATTTAATTTTTTTAAATTTGAAAGGTTATATAAAAATTATGTATAAAAAGTAATAAAACACATAAACAATGTCCCTCTTATTCATAAAAAATAAAATAGATTTATAAAATTTTCGAAATCGAAAAATTTTATGAAAATGCCACTTAAAAATTTTTAAAACCTATTTTATTTTTTATGCATGAAGTCGTATATATTTACTTACGTGTGGACTTCATTTCACATGCTACGGCCGTCCACAGTTTATCCAAGACAAGCCTATTGGGATGATTTGGATTTCTTTGATCCCACAAAGGTTGCCTTTTAAAAATTGCACTGATGAAAGTTTCTGTGTCCATAATGAATAGCGCTAATCGACTAAAGAAAATCAATGAATTAATTTTCTTCGCTCTTATACTTTGATACGCGCATATAGCGCGGCTCCGACATAAACAGAAGTACAGAACTCCCATTTAAAATTTTCGTCGCTCTATTGCACTCTTTCTTCTATTGCTCCGACATAAACACTACACGCGTTTCCCATAAGGTATTTTCTCTGCTATGATAATAGCGCTAATGTGGTGAATTTCTTTAGTCACCCACTGCTCCGACATAAACAGAAGTACAGAACTCCCATTTACAATTTTCGTTGCTAGTATCACTCTTTCTTCTATTGCTCCGACATAAACACTATACGTGATTTCCGTAAGGTATTTTCTTTGCTATTATCTGTGGTGAGCATAGCGCTTATCGCAGCTCCGACATAAACAGAAGTACAGAATTCCCGTTTACAATTTTCTTCGCTATCTTTCTTTCTTTCTTCTATTGCTCCGACATAAACGCACCCTTACTCGAAATTTTCTACCTGTTAAAAGGCTTTCTAGGAGCCCGCAGATATTATAAGGAAGTGTTTGTTTTATTTTATACGAGAGCCCTTCTAGCCATACTTTATCGAAAGCTTGTGCCACATCTAGGAATAGGGCAGTGCAATATCGTTTGGTTTCAAAAGTTGACCTTATTTCTGAAACTATTCTATGCACTTGTTCTATCGTACCGTGCTGCTCTCTAAATCCGAATTGGTGACTTGGTATGGTTTCGTGCAGTTTTAAGATAATCTGAATTTTTTTCAGCAATAATTTTTCGAATAGTTTGGAAAAGATAGAGATTAAGCTTATTGGTCTGTAAGAGCTTACTATTGTCGGGTCTTTGTCTGGTTCTGGGATCATAATAATTTCAGATAGTTTCCATGGATTAGGAAAGTGACATAATCGAAGGATACTATTGAATATGTATAGTAATTGCTTAATAGCTACTATGGGAAGAGCTTTTAACATTTCACCTGTTATTCTGTCATACCCTGGTGCTTTCTTATTCTCTATGTTTTTGGATATAGTTTTATTCAAGTCGTCTAGTTTAAATCCAAGTGGTATTGCTGGTAATTGTGGAGTATTTTCTTGGAGAACATTTTGGCCTTTATTTGGAGTAAATACATTTGAAAGATGGGTTGCAAAAGCTATTCCTTTTTCGTGGTCACTTCGAGCAAATTCACCATTTTGCATTCGTATTGGAGAATCCTGCTGAACCGGCCGTTTTAGATATTTGAGAGAGCGCCACAAAGAATAATCTGTACAGGATGTGGCCGTGAGGGACTTAATTCTATTTTGAAATTTTGTTTCCCTTTTCTCCTCTAGGAGCATTTGGAGCTCTTTCATGCATTTTTTTAGCTCGGTTTTCAGAGTTGGAGATCGCAATCTTTGCCAGTCTCTCCTAAGTTGCCTTTTCTTGGAAAGTAGCTCAATGATATCGTTTTCATTGAAAGAACTAAAGCTTTGCTGCTGGGTTGTGTTAGGACATAATGGCGTTGAAACCTTTGCTGCCACTTGCAGTAAGTTTGTGAAGTCAATTATCGCATATTCCACTTCGGCGGGTGATTTAAGGCTCACATTTGGATTAATATGCGAACTTATAAATTTTCTGTACTTCAGCCAATTCGTAAATCTATTAGTTAGGCTTGGGTTCAGTTCGTTTAAAGTTGGAAGGGTTTTAATAGATATGACGCAAGGTGAGTGATCAGATGATAGGTCAAAAAGTGATTCTATCTGAAGTATATCCCGATCGAGGCCGCGAGTTACCCCAAAACAAAGTGAATAACTATCTGTTAGTAACAGTTTTCATAACTAATTTTAAATTTTTCTGATTACCCAGAAGAACTCCATAAAAGTTTTTAAATTCCTTGAGTCCCCTCTTCCCATGTGTGCCTTCGATATTAAACTCCATTATTATATTTGTGGTCATAATGTTGTTCAGATTCTTAGAGAGATTGTTTTGTAACAAGCTTCTTATTGTGGATATCTGTTGAGGAGGTATAAATATGCATTAATTTAAATTTGTATATATGTATGAACATATTTATGTAATTATATCTAATATAATCTGCACTCTTTTCGCCAAAAGCAAGAATTGGCAACACCAAGCAGATGCATTGTTTTAGTATGGGTAATGCATTCCTGGACACACTCTATATTTATACGTACGCATATTAGGCTCAGTGTACTAAATAATTTGTTCTTGCATAGGGAAAAATCTATGGTATCAAATGCATTCATTCTCACCATCATAACACGTGTCTCCCGAACAACATTCTCGTTAATTTTTATCAAGTCCTCCAAAGAATTGATGGGGAAAGCAGATCGCACGGGTTCAAGAGCTGCTTCCTGTCTAACTAAAGTTTTTGCTATCACTTTTTGTTCTGCCAACGCCGAAACCACTTTAGTGTTCTGCTCAGTGATCGTTGCTAAGAGAAAAAAAGTAAAAGAAGACAAAAACAAGTAAATTATAATTGATTTGGGTCAGTGGGTAAGTAAATTAAATAAAGCTTCTAGTAAATATTTTAATTAACTTACTAATAATTTCGTTCCGAAAGCTTTCCAGGGATTCTTTTATTGTTTGACCCAAGTCCTCCTTCATTTGTTTTAATTCCTCTTGTAATGATTTGCAACCCGCGCATTCGTTATCTGGTTTTTTGTCTGTAAACAAAAATATGAAAACATGTATGTATTTGCATATGAATTAAAATGCGCATAAGTATGTTTATTTTTTTTTATAATGAAACTTACATGGCGTGGGTAAGTTGTCGATACGTTCGAAAGTCATTCTTCTTATTTCCTTAGACATTTTTTTTTTTTCAATTTTCGCGAATGGTTTTATTTATTTTATTGTGAGTTACTATATACAAAAGTCCATGTTTCAGAAATTGAGTTAGCAACAGCCATGAAGAATTGGTAGCAAGAGCAAACCTAGATCAATTGGAAAGCCTATCATTTTACACTCTATATCTTCAACTGGAAATAAACTTTCTTCGCCTATTGGCAAAGGATCTGTTAAGCATATCCCTAAATCCATTGAGTCTATTGGGGTTAGGTAAAAACTCTGCAAATTTGTATATACTTTCCCTATTACACATTTTTTGTCGTCCGAAAAACCTTGAATTTCTATAGGGATATATGGTTTCATAAGACAAATGTTGTCGGGGGTTTTCGAGCGAAACACATAATCCTTATAGAATAGACATAAACTATTTTTTTAAGAATTTGAAGCCTGTAGGCTTTTCTCTTTTTAACAGTTTTTCTTCATTCACACTATTAAAAATTTGTTGAAGAATTTGGGTGGGTTTTTTAACATATTTTTTTAAAATTTGGAGATAATTTTCAAATTCATAGGCTGAAAAGCTGGACAACAAGCCTATTGAGTTGATATTGTCAGTTAAATGTAATAACTGGTGTACGTTATACGTAACACTATTTTCGCCAAAAACTTTTGAAAAATTTTCAACAAATAAAAAAGCATATCATTTGAAAATTTTAAATTGCTTTTATAACTTTTGGGACAAAAAAGCATCCTACATGCGCAAAACAAAAGCAAAAATTCATAATATAAGTTATCGTGAACATTTGATTTAAAAATGACGACTCCTGTGTAAAGAAGCACTTGCCGGAATTCAGTTGCCTTCCAATGTAGTATATCATCTAATGATCTGGGTTTTCTACAAACTCTTTAGTTATGTAAGGTTTCAATGACAATAAGATGTCCGACATCTTCTTTTTCTTTTCTTTATCTACCTTAATATCTCTATCTACTTTATCTTGGATTATACCTAACAAAAATTTACGCATTACTCCTAAATCCAGTAAGTGCATGGACAACTGTATTTTATTAAGTCCTAGATTGCCGGCTTCTTTCATAAGCCTGGCAAAGAATTGTTCTAAGTCAATCTTCGCCTCAACAATTAGGTTATTTATATTAATTTCGCTACAAATTTTCTTTCCCTTTTTGAACTGCAGTTTCGGGGGATCGAAAACGAGCTGAGCTAGCTTTTTTACTTCACATTTATTAAGCGCTTCATATATTTTAGGGTTCTCATTGTGACATTTTTCTTAATTTTTTATATTACTGGGTTTTTGTTTAGTTTCCGATCTAGTCGTAAATTTCAATATTTTACATGCTTCAATTGACATTTCTTTAAGATCTTTAATAATTATGCGCGATAGTGCGTCTGCTACGTAATTTTCTTTTCCAGCTATGTACTCCACCCCAAAGTCATATTCCTCCAAGTCTAGTCGAATTCTAGTTAGTTTTGATGATGGGTTTTTCATCGAAAAAAGGTAAGTTAAGGGTCGGTGGTCTGTTTTAATTGTGAATTTTCTACCGTAGACGTACGGTCTGAAATAAGTTATAGCCCAATGAATGGCTGCTAATTCTTTTTCAATTGTTGCTTTATTTATTTCGCCTTTTGTGAAAGATCTAGAGGCATAAGCAACTGGTAATTGTTTTCCTTCATATTCCTGACTTAGTACTGCTCCGCAGGCATATCCACTTGCGTCTGTTGTTATATAAAATTCTTTATTGAAATCTGGGTATTGTAAAATATTTGGGCTAATTAGTGCATTTTTCAGATAATTGAATGATTTCTCACATTCTTCTGTCCAATTAAAAACAATGTTCTTTTTGCAAAGTCTTGTTAATATTCTAGAGTATTCTGCGAAATTTGGTATAAATCTTCTGTAATAATTGCAAAATGCGACGAATCTTTTAGCTTCGTCAGCATTCTTGGGAGTTGGGTAATTCTGAACAGTTTTAAATTTATTTGGGTCGGGTAAAATTCCTTTACTTGTACATTTGTGTCCAAGGTAAGTAACTTCTTGGTTGAAAAATAGACATTTATCTGGGTGTAATTTTAAATTATATTTTCTGCAAGTTGCGAATACGTCTTTTAAATTTTTAATCATGTGGTTTTCGGAACATCCTAATGTAGTATAAGTCATCCATGTATAAGAATGCTTGCGATGGCTTTAGACCTGCGAATGCCAAAGTCATCATTCTTTGAAATGAGTTTGGTGCTATTTTGAGACCATAAGGTAATCTTTTGAAGCGGTATGTACCATTGTCTGCGGTGAATGATGTTATATCTCTTGATTCTGGGCTTAGTTCTATTTGGTGGAAACCTGACATTAAATCCAAGCAAGAAAAATATTTTGCTCTTCCTAATTGATCTAGAATATCATCAATTCTTGGTAATGGGAATTTATCTGCGGTTAGTTTTTTATTTACTTACTATATATTTACTTGTCTATAGTCAATAACTAGTCTCCATCTCTTGTCGTTATTACCTGGTAGTGATTTTTTCGGTACTAGTAAAATTGGACTATTATATTCGGAAATAGATGGTTCTATTAGGACATCTTGAATTAGTTTATTGACTTGCTTATTGATTTCTTGTTTGTGCGCTTCTGGTACTCTATAATTTTTAATATAGACTGGGGTATCATCTTTCATATAAAGTTTTTGTTTATAAAAATTGTTAGTGGTTATAGGTTCTGATTCTAATGCAAATATATCTATATATTCTGAACATAAAGTATTAAGTTGAGATTTAGCAAATGATGGAAAATTTTTATTTAATCTTTCTAGTTTTTCTTTATTATTTGCTTCATTTTTCTGTTTATTATTTATAATTATGTAGTCGTCTAAGTTTTCTGTGTTAATGTTGTAATTTTGAATAGTTGCATTTTTATCTGTTGTATTAATAATTCTAACAAATGCTTGATTCGGGTTCACTATTGAATTGGCAATAAAAATACCTTCGGCTAATTGTTGATGTGGTATAAATAATTCGTTATTATTATTAATTTTAATTTGTCTAATTACTTCTGATCTTGCTGGTACTGATATACTATTGATAGTTGGCTCATTTGTCATTCGAATTGCTATATTTTCTGGGAAATCATATGGACGTAATATCAAAGTATCTTTATCATTTTGATAGTCTAAAATGCAATTATATTTTTTAATGAAATCTAGTCCCAAAATTCCGTCACATGGGATTGGGAAATCATCTTCTACTATGTGAAATTTATGTCGAATCATAAGATCGTCGCCCTTCAAATCTGCTTTAACTGTTCCAAGGGTGCTTGTTATACCCTGACCAATGCCTTTTAAATCTGTTTTTTGTGAATTATCAATTGAAACATCATTTTGAATTTGACCCTTTTTAATAATGGATATATCTGCTCCTGTGTCTACTAGGAGAGTAGAAAATGAGTTATTTAGTGTTGACTTGGAAGATATGTAGCTGTTCAAATGTAAATTGAATACTAAAATTTTTCTCTCTACTGTTGAAGTGGAGTCTGCTGGTTTTCCTGTTGGTTGTAGCTACGTACGTTTCGTGTGCTATTTGTATTGTTATTGTTATTGTTATTGCGAGCATTTGAGCGTGTTTGATTTCTAAAGTCTCGCCTTTGCATGTTATTGTTATTGTTATAAGTGTGGCGCGTGGGAAACGCGCGTCTTTGGTTACTTCTGTTATTATTACTTTGAAAACTTCGACGGAAGCTTCCGGTAATAGTTTAGTTGGTGGATGTGAAGCAATGAGTTTGGGTTTCCAGTTACTTCAGTGCAGCTATTTGTGAATTTACAGATAGCTTCGTTCATGGAAGTGAACGTTCCTGCTTGCATTATCATTTTTACTTTTTCGTTCGAGCAATTCTTACACATGGCTTTTACAGCTGCTTGTGTAGAATATTTGCTTGCCAAGTCTGAGGTAAGCCCATCAGATATGTATGCTCCCTCCAATGACTTTGTTAGCTTCTCTATTTCAGTAGTGTATTGATTAGCTGTTTTACTGCGCTGTTGAATATTCAAAACCTTTGCAGTCAATACTTCTACTGACTCGCCTTTAATTGAATTTTGCAACTTTATTTTAACTTGTTGTATTGAGTTTTCAGTACTGATGTAATTTCGTGCAGTGCCTTTAAGTTTAGTTTTTATAATGGATATCGCTAACGCTTCATGCGTGTCCTTGATCTGATCGAGAATTTCAAGTGCGTCCAAAAAACTATGTAGATTTTCCGGCTTACCATCAAATTCAGGCAAAATTGATGAAGCCGTTTTAATAAATTCTACATAAATATAGATACATACATACATACAACATACAAACATATATATACTAGAAAAGACCACCCACTTGCTACACACCTTGCGGGTGTGCAATTTTAGGGGAGCAACTTTTGTTTAGAAAAAATTATTTCACACAAAACAGCATAACGACCTCAATTAGCCAAACCAAATGTGCTTTAGACAATTCCAATACAAACAAATATGTACATATGGATGTGCGTATATCCATTGGGTAATGGGTGCCATCAACTATCAAGCGGAGCAATCGACGACATCAGTAACCAGCAAGCAGTCAACGACCAGCAAGCATCAGCAGCCGGCAGTCAATATTAGTCAATTTAGCAAATAGCCAATATATAGAAACATATGTACATATATACTAGTGCTGGAAAACCATCGATTGAACTATCGATACTATCGATGGGGCCGATGCCATAGCGATAATCGATGGTTTTTTTTAACCATCGATAGTATTTTACTTGGTACATGACTTATTTTTTGTATTGAACTGTTTACATAAACTTTGGTTTTCTATTAATTTTATAATATGTTTCTAATAAAAATTTATAGTTTTCTTTTAAATATGGGAACGTAAGTACATATGTACATGTATACATATGTATGTATGTATATATGCATGAAATGTTTGAGTACCAAATTTCCCTTTAACGGGCCACCTACGTACATATATTAAACCATCGATACTATCGATGGCTGCCTTTAAAACTGTCGATGGTCCATCGATGGGACCACTATCGATGGTTTTCCAGCACTAATATATACATAAATGTATATACCCTGGAGGGAACTCAATAACTAGTGAGCAAAATTTCTAGTTCCGAACTACCGAAAAGGTGTCAAAAGGGAACTAGATCAATTGTAGTTAGACCCTCACCAGTTCAGGAGGAGTGAATTGAGTGGTAATAAAATGCTAAAGTCGAGTGATATAGTACTTTCGTATGTGTTTGGTACTAATGCATCAATATTGTATCTTGCTAATGAAGATACTAGTTTGTCTCTAACAATGGAAAATATTTGGTATGCCTCTAATTGGTGAGCTGCAGTGAGTTGATTGTTAACTTTGCGTATTATTTCACCTAAATTATTTAATGAATCTAGTATTGTTTTGAGGTGTTTTCTTACCGTTTCCGTTTTTATTGTTATGTTTTTGTTTATGCATTTATATACTTTTTCTGCAGTGGTTTTTTCTTCTATAAGTGTATTAAGAATTATTTCCCATTTGGCCATTGAAAAATAATGATATCTCAAAAAAATCTGTTTATACTATATCCAGGCCGTCAGCGCGAGAAATGTATCTCTTTTTTAAAATTTTGTTGTGGATTGAGTATATTCTCAAAAATAAATTGATGCAACTAACAATTGCAATAACAAGCAAAATGAATTTTATGGAATCCAAGGACTCAGTATGATCAACTACTTCAATGGAATTAACCACATTGGCATTTGGTTTGTCAATCTTGGATGTTTTGCCACCCATATTGGCTTATTTGTATTAAAAAAAAATGTCACTAAAATCTTGGAATGCCGGAAACTTCAAACATTCGTTGTATTTCTTCTACTCTTGTCGTAGGATTTATAACGTCTTCTATAGTTGGTTCCCTAGTCATTCCTATGCGATACCAAAATCTTCTCAAAAATTCCAATTCCCTTTCATAATTCCTTTCTTCCACATCATTAGGTAAATTAGCTATCGGATTTCTTGACCTAGACATTCTTGAAAAGAACAAAAGATATTTCCACTTTTTATTATTATTTTTTTCTTTATTTATTTATTTAAACATTTTTCTTATCTCTTTTAATTTGTTTTTTAATTTTCGCCTTTCTTCTACACTTGTTGTCATGTTTATGATTTCATGGGTCTTGGCAAGCTCTTTTCTTTTTTTAAAAGCTTTGCCACCCCTTTTTCGCTTAAATGTAACTGGCTTCGGAACTTTGGGTTCCTCAACCCTGCGGTTAGTCTGTTGTCTTTGCCGATACTCCTCGATTGTTATCGGCAAAGGACCTGGTCTATTGTTTTCAGGTGGTTGTTGATTTCTTTCGATAAAGAATCTCGACCACCTTTCAAATATTTCGTCAACCTCTTGTTGGTTGACCATAGATAGAATTTGTTAGTTTATGAAATGAAAAAAAAATTTTTGGCAAAAATTTTTCAATTATTGCCACTAAGTAGGCAGCCGTTAGGTTGCCACAAGATTTGTTAATAAAATATACGTGTATATTAAATTAAATTATACTAATATATATTGCTGCTGCTGCTGGTCAATGAAAATGAAAATTCTGCTGCTTTCTTCGCTCTGCCCTGTTGACGCCGCGTGTTCTGCTGTTGCCGCTGCTGCTGTAACTGCCTCTTGTTGTTGCTGTTTCAAATGATAACACTGGATCACAAAATGAAATTTTTTGTCTGTACTTTGGACGTGACCATCCTATCTATATGTAAAATCGGTCGCTGATTCCGAAAATCGGGCTCATTTTTAATTCTATGGGAAGGTTTTTGAGATATCGGCAATTTACCGTTATTTGGCCACTGGCTCCACTTAATCCTGTATACCTTTTTAACGCAGTGAGCTACCTTCCTTGGAGTGACACTCAACGAAAGAAAATTAAATTTCCTTTTCATCGCTGCTATAACATTTTTCTGTAACTCTTATAGTTTCTGAAATATTGACGATTCAAGTGGAATTTTTTCGATTTTTTACGATTTTTTGAAGAAAAAATTGAATTTGTCAGGCAATATCTTTTAAACCAATGTCTTCACCTTCGGTTTTACTCCTTTACATGAAGCTCCATTCTATTGGGAAAAATATAAGCTATCAACGAAGAAAATCCATGGTAAAATGGAAAAGTTATAGGCGATCAAGTAAATACATCCAACTCGCGCAATGCCTCTGCACGGGTATATTCTATGCATGTTATACCCGTAAATGGGCTTTTATCTACTGCGCTGCCAATGTGCTGCTACTGCAGATGTGTAGGTATTGGTATAACATGCATAGAATATAATTAAATTTAATTTTCTTTCGTTGAGTGTCACTCCAAGGAAGATAGCTCACTGCGTTAAAGAGGTATACAGGATTAAGTGGAGCCATTGGCCAAATAACGGTAAATTGCCGATATCTCAAAAACCTTCCCATAGAATTAAAAATGAGCCCGATTTTCGGAATCAGCGACCGATTTTACATATAAATAGGATGGTCGCGTTCAGAGTATTTTTTGGCTGTAGAGCAGTGTAATTTATACCGCAATTGAAGGTTGTGACCAATCTTTTCAACTGAGAGATGACAGACCGCCGCTTCTAAGCGCACCAATGTTGCTGTTGTTGCTTAACTTGCTTCCGCGTGCTCAACAAGGATACGATGTTGATGACCAATTCAAAACACAAAGCATATACAGTTTGTTGTCCGCTGCTGTTGCTGTCCTTTATGGAAACGTGCCTATTTTGCGTGCATTGTGTGACTGATTGTGTTATTCCACTCCAATTATGCCAATGTCCTTTGAGATTTCTTTTCACAAAGCATATGCGGATGTGGCGTTCCATTCGTGAAATGTCCTTTTCGGGTTGGTAACGAAATCCTATGCAGGATTTTTTAACATTGTGCAGGATTTCGAGAGGTAGAATTTTCTAAATCAGGCAAACGTTACGCTTTCGTCCTTTTTAAATGTTACTTATTAATCGCGCCCGATATTTTTCTTTGCTATGTAGATAAATTGAAGGCAAAATGAATTGCCACGACTTATCTGGCAAAGATCGCCATATAATAATTAAAACGCAAAGAACTTATTTTCTTGACGTGTAAATCACGAATTCATTTTATTGTTCAAAATTTGCCTCTTTTATACAAAATTGATTCTTATGTACTACTTATTTACTATGATACATATTTACTCTAAGTACTTAAAAATAATGGGACTCTTTCCCACAGTATATTGTATATATGTATGTACCTACGTACATGTACATATGTTTGCTCCTATGAGCGCTTAGGCTTAGAATAACATTGGAAGCGTGAGAATGGCAGCGTCAGCAATTTTGTGTACTTACAATTTGTGTGGGGCTGACTAAGTAGTCAGCGCCAGCGCGTGACAATACAATGTATGGAAATTTATTATGTATGAATGTTTGCGCTTGTGTAACTACATTTGACGCTCTACAGCTGTCTAAGGCTACCTGCGTTATCATCTTCATGCCAATTTTTTCAAGAGGAGTCCTTTCCCTTATAAATTTATTAATGTGATGCCTCGAATGTACTCTGTTTGTAAAATCGTCATCAGTGAGTATTTCGCCTGGCACTGAACTATATGTTAATATATCATCTATCTTTCTCCCGATTTGCGTGCATTTGCTACAACCATGGGAAGAAACATGACTTCGAGTACCACATACAAAAGCTCTTGCGGGTGTGTCGCAAATAAGGGATCCTAATTGTACTCTTATATTTTTATCGCCTATTTGCACTTCATTTTTTAGAATTTCCTCCATTTCAATGACAAATGGACTCAAAAAATCGGACACATCACTTGGTTTCTTATTTCCTAGGTAAATACCAATGGGAAAAACAGAAATATTTTTAAAATCTACCAATCTGACCAATATTGGCCACAATTGAGCACGAGAGCTTTTATATAGTGGTATACCATCTACATTTATATCAATTAAAAGCAAGTCGGCTTCTCCTCTAACTGAATACATTTTCCTCAGCTGGGTACTTAAGCCAAAGTGGCAATACTGTCCCGGCTCAACAGATATAATATTGACTTTTTGTCGTTTTCCTAAAAAGTGTCTCTGCACGACTAGGAACATCTAAATTCTCCTCACGCAAAATACGAAGTAGCTTTTCAAAATCTTGGCGTGGTGGTCTGCATTCTAAATAATAATCTAAAAGCTTTTCCCTTAAAGATTTCGGAACCTGCACGACCGAACTCTCGCACTCTGCAGTCAATTCCTCATTCCCAAATTCTGGGGAAAACTGCGCAGAATCTATGCCGCTTGTACTAGCGCCATTTTGTAAAAAATCTGTTTGCGCAGGTACAGATATGTTTTGCGTATTATTTAGTAATTCACTAATATAAGCATCTCTTTGGTTTTTAATAAGTCTTCTTAAATTTCTCTTGCTACTCATTCTTAATTTCTTTTACCAAACAATTTTTCCACAGCAAAATTTTGTATAGCACTCCAAATTACAACCACTCAAATCCACTTTCAATCGCTTTTAATCAGGGACCGTAACGATTATAATTTTTATAAAAAAAATCATTTTTAATCGTTATAATTTGATTTTTATTTTTTCGATGAAATTTAATCGATATTTTATGATTTTTATTTTTTCGATCAAAAATAATTGTTATTACTGGATTTAAATTTTTCCTATGAAACTTGATCGATATTTTATGATTTTTATTTTTTCGATCAAAAATAATTTTTATTATTGGATTTAAATTTTTCCGATTATAATAAACTCTAAAAACTTGTTTTTTTTTTGCAAATTTTGTTCTCAAATAGAACTGCGCCAATGTTGGCACAATCGTCAACTTCAAGCCATCAAATATAGGATTCACTAACGTTTGAAAAAGTTTACTATGATCGGAGAAAAAATAAGAAAATATTGATTAAAGTTGATCGGAAAAATTTAAATCCAATTATAACAATTATTTTTGATGGAAAAAATAAAAATCATAAAATATCGATCAAGTTTCATCGGAAAAATTTAAATTCAATAATAAAAATTATTTTTGATCGAAAAAATAAAAATCGTAAATAATGGTTATTTAAAATTTAAAAAATAAAAATGTTTAGAATAAAGATGAGCTCGTATTTGGATAGAATGTGCTAAAATCATTGTATCGGCATATTTGCATTTTATTGTTAACGAAGTTTTCATAATGATTTTTTCATCCGAAGAAATGAAAATAACGATTAAAATCGGTCCCTGCTTTTAATACCTTGGTTGGATATGTGCTTTTGCTTGTAGACATTTAATCGATTATTTCTTACGTCTATCGATTACAGTCCAAAGAAAAAACGATTGTGCTGCATATATCGTTTTCTGGTATTTTGCGGTCGTACAATCAATTCGTTTATTTATCTGTTTACACATAAATCCACATTATACAAACTATGACATTTTTGTCCATACATCTTATCCAGTTAAAATCCAGGATGTTGGAAGTAATATTAAAAAAATTAAAACTCATATTCAGAAATTCATATTTTACGGCCCGTCTTCACATACGGGAAACTCCAGTATGCTTGGCTCGGTATGCGAGATCCAGCATGTGAGAACCACAAAAATTTAGAAGCATTTGAAAAAAAACTTGGGTGCCAAATAAAATATATGTACTCTTGTGAATGGTCAATTGAAAGTGCTTGCATTACTCCAACATTAGTAAGACCATGAGAAATGTTTAACACATTTCTAATAGTTGCTACATTTCATTTTATTTTATTAATAAATTTCACAACTAGATCATTGTACTTTTTCTATTAATAAAAAAAAAAGATAAAAATTCCAATAATACAAGTGGTATTCGGATTATTTAATATTTCATTGTGATTTTTGTATAAATGTTTACTAACATTTTTATTAAAAAAATGACGCGTTGCTTAAAATTTATGTTTTGGATATACAAATGTATCTAAGATTTCTGAAATCTTATGTAAAATGTATTGCTTTTTTTTGTTCATACGGCACAGTAATCGCTAAACATAGTCAATCGATACATTTACTTATGTTATCGATCATTACCTGTCAGCTGCTGTTTATAATCTCTAGTTAGTGCGATACCAACCAGCTGTATTTATTCAGGAATAAAAAAAATTGATATTTGGAGAAATTTCTCATGCTTTAAGGTAAAAAGCAATATACACTGTTTTTTTTAACAAATAAATAAATTCCATATTTTCACAGGGCTCTGCAGCGTTTAAGCAAAATCATTCGAAGAGACTGAGTGGAGAATTTTGGTTAATATGTAAGATATATTATTATAAGGTATAAACATTTGTAGCTTTTGTTTGGTAAAAATTTTAATTTATGTTATCAACTATGTATTTCAGACTTCGGCGATGCCACAATTTCTACAACGAGAGAGTTATTCAAATGCATACACCAACAGTAATAATCACTAGGGAAGCTAAAACTATGCAAATGCATATTGCATATGCAAATGCATATTTAGACCTAAAATGCATATTTACGGTCAAAATGCATTTCGTGCTTATTTTGGCATATTTTGGCACTTAATCGAGCAATATCGAAAAATATTAAGCTGGCAACATCGTATCTGTAGTAAATTCAGATAGTTGCGTATACATACAAACAAGGCTATTTAACTATTGATCTGGGCCCCGGAGCGGAGCATTTTCTCTTATAAAAATTCACTACGACAAACACTAAGTTCTTGTATGCTGATCAGAGCTTCGAAGCAAACCCAGAGTAAAAAAAACTATGCTCCGATGCCCTGTTATTGATAGAAAACAGCTATAGTGTGAAAATTTGAAGGGAATAATAATGTGCAATATGTATCGCGATGGTGTGATGAATCGCAGACTAGTGCTACACGTTCAATATGAATATTGCGATATTTTTCTCGCTCTGAGGTTTAAAATATTTTACTTCGGATCGCGGATTTCAAAATTTCTAAATATTTTTCGATCCAGAATCGCGATCCATCAATACTCGATGATACATGGTCAATATTAATCGTTTTCCATACATGAGCTTTTTCTCGGAAAACCGCCAAAAATTCACACAGGAAAATGTAGTAAATCATACGATAGTTCAATGCAACCCGGCGCAATATTAATGGAATGGTTTCGTTTGTAAAAAGATCTCATGTATTTACATAAATACAAATCTAAAATTAATTTAAAGTATTTTATAGTATTTAAAAACAAATTTTTGAAATGTTGAAAATGTGAATTGTACGTTTCAGTTCTTATATTATTATTATTTTGCAAAATTCAATAAATAAAAATGTAAGCTTGAAATGAAATAAATAAATGTTTTGAGCATATTTCAGGTATTTTTTAGGCATATATGCATATAATGAGATTTTTTCGTGCATATTTACGAGCATATTTCAATCATTTTCGGGCATACTAGCATGCATATTTTGAAATTTTTCGTGCATATTTTTAGCTTCCTTAATAATCACCACAGCGATTCGTAAGAAAAATGGTTGCATTCAAGGAGTGACAAGATTTTTGCGTCTGGCTAAATACCAGAATTGTCATCTAATCCTCATCGGCGATTCGAATAGTAGTTTCTTTAAGTATAATTATAAATCTGATTTATTTAAATGGTGGCCGTATTAAAAGCAAACTGAATATCAGTTGAGCACTGAGGGTTTGTGTAGGGATAGACTATTGAAACATTTTGTGGCTAAGAGTAATTTGCGTGATATTACACATTGTGAATGCATAATTTATGTGGACCAACTGCTTAGTTTCCAGTGTCATAAGTTGCGACAGGGTTATGTATGCGGTGAGATTTTGCGCAAAGGTGTATAGTAAGGTAGAATAATGGATTCGTGTTACTGTGGCAGTTGGGTGATAGCATCTCCGATTTGGATAAACTCTGAAACTCTTCTTACCACCTACTACAAACATATATGTATGTATGTAATTGTTCTTGTGTACCCTTGCACAAAAATAAATACAAAGCCTTAAAAATATTTATTTTCTGAGAAATTGTCATGTTTCTTTTTGGCAAATGAAAGTAAGTAATAAATATTCTGACCCTTTTGTTAAACAATAGCGTAAATTTACTTCAAAATCGGCAGTAAAGCTTAGTTTGTGATAGAATTGCACAAACTGCTATATTTAGTTAATAAATAAATTGGTATTTTACTAGTAGAATACCAACTAGTATGATTTTGTCCTTTTAAAAGCGGTTGATCAACTAGTAGATAGCTAACTAGTATAATTTTGTCCGTTTCATACCCGTTGATCAAGTAGTAGAAAAACAACTAGTATAACTTTGTCCGTTTCATACCAGTTGATCAACTAGTAGAAAACCAACTAGTTAATTTTTTTCCTTTGCCTACCAATCGATCAACTAGTTTATTTTCATACTAGTTTAATTTTGCCTGCAGGGCGTTTACACTTTTTGGTATGTATGTACGAAAGTGCAAGGACTATCATACAAGATAGATAGATTGATAGCTATAACTTTGAAAATAGTTGGAATTTCGAAAAATTGTTCAATACGTATTTTTGTTTAAGCGCTGTGAGCCATACTACCCACATTCATTAAAATACATGGCCGTCGAAAAAATGTTAGGTGCCTCAGTTCAAAAAATTCAACTCATAAGAAGTATTGTCGATTTTGCTTATTTGTGACTTGGTTCCATCAAATACGGAGATACATACCTACACACTCCATGTGAATTGTTTGTGTATTCCGTGGTTCTTCTATGCTTTCGTTCATATGTACATACGAAAAAGTGTAAACATGTACATATATATGTATGTACGCATGTGTATACTGGTAAAACTTACGATCAAAGCGGAATAACAAGCCGACAACTTAGCGTTGACGAACGAAGTAACGCATACATGCACAACTCACACCGACGCTACTGCTTCGTCGTTTTTGTTCTAGTAAAATTTATATTTCGTTTATGCACTAGCATTTAATATAACTCATTTTTGCTCTGGGGTGTACATATGTATGTATGTATTTAGGTACCGTGGCCTGGTGATTCCTGGGATTTTACTCTTTTGTCACCGTTCACTCAGAGGCGCGTAAAGACCATGTGTTGTTATTATCAGGGGCCCGGTTAACGCTTCAGACCCAATAAAAGGACTACGCCCAACCCACAACCTCCTTCCTGCCACTCCACTGCAATCTCATTTGCACCTACGGTCGTGGTTATGGAGAAGGCACGAAGGAAGTTGCTAACAGTAACGGCGGACCTAGAACTCCATCTTCGAGGGTCATCCGGGTCAACGTTTTGGCCCATATCTGGGGACCCTGTACAGGCATCACAAATAAAAGAGTTCTATGTCGAAGTACTCATCAAGACCTTTCATTTCATACCAATATCGCTCAGAAATATTCAAGGGTCATCCGGGTCCTCGTTTTGGCCCATATCTGGAGATCTGGTCCAGGCATCACAAATAAAAGTTCTATGTCGAAGTACTTATCAAGACCTTTCATTTGATACCAATAGCGCTAAGAAATATTCGAGGGTCATCCAGGTCCACGTTTTGACCCATATCTGGAGACCTGACATAGGAAACACAATGAGTACTATTTTATTTAATTTCCCTGCTCAATACCTTTCATTTGATATCAATATCGTCCAAAAATATTCAGGGGAAAGCCGGGTCCATTTTTTGACCTTTTGACCTATATCTAGGGAACCGACTTCCGGATTTGAAAAAAAAAATATGCATATAAACCATCTAGAGCAAAGTACTCAGCTGTTGTGTAAATTTGGTCAAAATCCCTCCACGCGTTTGGGCGAAAGCCGGCGATAAAGAAATAGGCTTGATTTTTATATATATATAGATAGATATAGATAACATCTTTTACTCGGTTGTATACTTTTATGCAGATCTCTTTTAATAGAAAACTGTGGGCGTAGCCACGCCCCTTTAAAAAAATTGTATCTCCCTTAGATTAACCTTATAAAGCTTATTCTTAATGCAAAATTTCATCCCTGTATGACTGTTAATTACAGAGAAATCAAGTTACGAATTTCAGAAGAGCGCTCTTTAAATATCTCTTTGAAAAGTAGGCGTTGTTGTAAACAGATTTCGATTAGTTTTTGCACATGTATTACTAGAAATGGTAAAAGGGTGTGCACCAAGTTTCGTCGTAATATCTGAATTATTTGTGGAGTTATGGGCCCCGAAGTCTCGTAGATTACTTTGTCTAAAATGAGGCGGTGCCACGCCCATTTTCAAAACTTTATGTTTTTTGTTTTACGTCTACGAGTATAGTGGGACTGAGACCACAAATTTTCAATTAATAATCTTTATATATGACCAAGATATCGCTTAAAATTTTTTTATTAGGCCCCTTTATAATACCAATATATAAAAATGGGCGTGTTTTTCAACCGATTTGGACAATTTTCCACGCGTACCAAATTTAATCGACATACCTTTATAACGAGGTCATTGCACGGATGAAATTTCTTCACTCGGGCGGTATTAGTTACTGATTATCATGAATATGAAAATGTGCATATGTACTATATATAGGGTTGCCAGATACCTTTCCCGAAAAAATCAGTACATTGCCTAAAAAAAAAAAACAATACATATGTATATGTATCAGAGTTGGGCAAAATTTATTCAAATAACGAATAATAGATGAATAAATTTTTTTTAATAAAAATAATTCAAACAAAAAATTATTCGAACAAAAAATTTTTCGAATAAGAGATAATTTTCATTTACATATGTAAAAACAAACAAACACACAAACAAAAAAAAATAAGCAAACATTTTTTTTACTATTGCTCAGTTTTTGTTTTATCCTGAGTTTTTATTTATTATTTGAAATAACGAATAAAACTAGAGAAAATCGCGTGATTTTTAATTCCAAATTTCTATTTTTCCTAAACTACTTTTTATGCTAAAAGAAAAGCGCCGCAGGCTAAAATGTGGAATAAAAAATCGCATTCATTTTTTATTGAATTGATAATTTTAAGTTTTTTAATAAAATTATCATGAGGTTCATGATTGCTTGAGTTTTTTACAATTATCATTTTTGTCCATAGAAACAGTTACGGTGCAATCTTTACGCCGACAGTGATTCCGAGGGCGGCGTCGTCATTCCAAAAAAATTTCGGCGGGGGCGGAGACGCTCCAAATCTACAAATCCCAATCCTTATAAAAATTTTATTTTTATTTATAGTTAGCATAGGTACATATGTAAAAGCTTTAAACTTTGTTTATTATGTTCATTCGGTATGTTTATATGCGTGTAAAAAGTGAAGCAAGAAATGACTGTTCGCGGAAAAGTTTTTTGCATATACCTATCTTTTGAACGGTAAAAAAAAATTAGCTCCGTCACCGGATTCGTATTCCTGACACCCCCGCGTCGCACAATGGGAACGTTTCATACAAAAAACGGCCATATTTATGGACCTAGAGTGCTCAAATTTGGAAAATAAGCTCTTTTTTATGAATATTAACTATTACATGGTGTAAAAATGAACTTAATCTGATGACATGGGTATCGCGAAAAACCATTAAATTGCAATTATTTTCGAAACTAATTAAGTTGGAATGCTCAAATTCAGTATGCAAGCTTCTTTGACTAATATTAGTAGATACATGGTGTAAAAATGAACTTAATCTGATAACTCCCACCCCCCATACAACGGGTGTCGCGAAAACTATTAGAATGCATTTTTTTCGAAACTAAGTTATAATTCTCATATGGAATCCGTATTATGTATGCATTTTATACCTTTCATGAGAATGGTGCCGAAATAAAAATCCTGAAAGTACCATAAGGAGACATGACAGACCCACTGAAATATATACCGATATGATCAGAATCACGTGCTGAGTCGATTAAGCCATGTCCGTCTGTCTGTCTGTGTGAACGCAAACTAGTCCCTCAGTTTTCGAGATATGTGTATGAATTCGTAGTGTATTTGTAGGAGAAGCTGATCATTTGCCGGAATTGGCCGAATCGGACCACTATAACATATAGCTCCCATACAACCGATTGTTCAGATATGGACATTTTAGGCTATAACTTCTCCATTTCAATTTGTACCCTTATGGACCTAAGTAATTTCTCGAATATTTGTCAAGATTGGACCACTATAACATATAGCTGACATACAACCGATTGTTCAGATATGAATATTTTGGTGTATAATTTCTCCATTTAAACAGTTAAGGGCATGAAACGTTGAAGTATTTTTACTCATATGGACCTAAATAATGATACCGAAATTTGTCAAACTCAGACCACTATAACATATAGCTGCCATACAACCGATTGTTCAGATATGAACATTTTGGGGTATAACTTCTCCATTTAAACAGTTAAGGGCATGAAACTTTGAAGTATTTTTACTCATATGGACCTAAATAATGACACCGAAATTTGTCAAGATCAGACCACTATAACATATAGCTGCCATACAACCGATTATTCAGATATGTACATTTCGGGCTATAACTGCTCCATTTAAACAGATAAGGTCTTGAAAATTTGCTGTGTTCGTACCCATATGGATCTAAAGGATGTTACTATGAACTGTCAAGGTCAAAATATGTGCAAATTGAACAAAATCAGACATATTCATAAAAGCCCCGCTCTTACTTGTTTTTCTTGAAATATGCCAATTTTTATAAAATAATAACCTGAAATATATAAATACGTTATTTGTTGCTACTGCTTCAAATAACAATGTAGGCACATTTACAATTTAGTATTAAATTAATACATACTTACATACACATAAATGTCTGCTCCCAAATCCTCTTCATCCTTTTCCCTATTGTATCTTCTTCCCCATCCTCTTTTTCTTCTTTTCTTCCATATTTTTCTCCGACCAACATCCCCTTCATCCTTTTCCATATTGTATCTTTTCCCTATCCCCTTTTTCTCCTTTTCTTCCTTCTTCATTTTATCTGTTTCCATAATTATTTTGTGTTTGTTTGTTTCTCCATTCAAACAACGCAACACAGTCGTTCATTCAAATTGTCTAATAACTATGTATAAGTGAGCCTTTTATATTGTTCATTTCTCGAAAAAGCAAGTTGGAATTTCAAATCAAAAATTAAAATTTTTCCCTTGAAATAAAATCTTACGACCAGTGAAAGTTTACAATTTAAACCTTAAAAATTTAAGTATGAAATTTACTCCAAAAATACTTAGATATATTTCAACTTTTGTAAGTTTGAATTTTAAACCAAAAAAGAATAAGAAACTTTTAAACTTTCGATGGTTCAAAATTTCACCCAAAAAAAGATTTAAATTCCTTTCAAACCAAATCAATGTTTAAAAATATTCCAATATTTATAACAGAGTAGGTATACGCATATATTTGTAAATTCTTCAAAAATATTTATTTAATTATCTATGTGACGTTTATTTTTCAGGGTTGATTGTTCTATTGGCAAAAATGTCGCCCTCTGCCCGCCCACAGGGCAGCATTTTCTGCCCTTAATATAACCAAGGGGTTGAATTATTTTTGTTTCATACATCACATGAAAAGTGCAACATTTTCTTAGGGCACAGGGCGCATGTTGATAATGTTGCCTTGTAATAATGCAACATTTTGGTTTAGAATCGAAAACGCTATTAGTAAGCAGAATTTATGCCCTTTAAGTTTTCGATCGCTATATATGTACATCAATAGTATAGCACAGATAAATTTTTGATCTCAAACTATAAATTTTCAATATATCATACCGAAATTTCGTCATATAATGCACATGCATGCATACCCATACTTACCTGAAAACTAGCGTTTTTGAGTTATGATCGATTTGCCGAAAACGTCATTTCGGTACCGCCGACAGTGTTCGTGATAGTGGCACTATACATATGTATGTATGTACATAAGACTGGGTTGGTCCCCATACGAAATAAAAAAGTTGTAAAAGTCCGCCCCATAAATTTGAAGCTTATGTTGAGAGGGTTAAGTGACAAAAAAAGAATTTTTTTTGACCCGCGAAATACCGCCGAAATAATTTTTTTATTGTGACTTTATTTGACATCCGATTTTTTAAATTGATACGTCATTATTTTCGTATTTTAAAGCTCTACACTTCCTTCTAATGTCCTTTTGAAGTCTAAAATCGTTTTCACATAGTTGGGTCAGCTAACCTAGCTGTACGTCCATAAATTATCCTTTTTGTTTTACCAAAGGAAAGTGCTTCAAAATTCATGACAATGTTGCATTTAAACGGTTTTACTAAATTAATAAACAAAGAAGTTACGTCACTACGAATTTTTAATGTAGCTATTATTTAACTCATTTCATTTTCATTTTTCATTTATTTATTCGTTGATTTCAAACATGTGCAACTAAGAGTAAACATCTTTTATATGCACAACAACTTAAGACATAATCTAATCTTCTTAACAATGTATTTACGTAGATTAGAACTATATACGTATACATAAAACTTAAAATTACTACTAAAGGAAATAAAGAGAAGTGAAAAGAAAGGACGAAGGAAAATTGTTGGCAGGATTAGCTGTGGTCACATTGCGGTGGATAAGTGTAAGTGTTTAAGTAGAACATTCTTAAAATTGTTTCTATTCAGCCCAGCTTTTATTGATTCAGGAATAGAGTTCCATAGTCTAACAGTGCCAATGAAAAACAGTCGGCTGGAGGATAAATACTTGAACTTCGACACGACCAGTTTATTATTTCTTTCAGATTTGGTTAGCTGTAACTTGTCATAGAGATATTTCGGAACTCTGCATACCAAGAGTTTATACATATACATGCAGTTTCGTGCAGCTAAATAATTTAGTCAAGATAACTTATTGTTTAGTACAAAACCTAAATTTTTAACGTTTTCAGTAAACTTTAAAGCTTGTGAACCGATTTTCAATGAAGGAATACTATCCGTGTCAACATAATTTTTATAAATTGGCATAACGTAAGATTTGGAGACATTTAGACATAAACCATTATTCTTCGTCCAACGTAGAATGGCAGATAGATCATGATTAACTTTATAACATAAATCTTCGACAAGACCAATTCTGTTTGATAGATATAACTGAATATCGTCCGCATACGCATGCACATTTACATATTTACATAAAGAGAACACATCATTAATAAACATACTAAATAAGAGGGGACCAAGAACTGATCCCTGAGGGACGCCAGATTTAATAAATTTGAACTGCGACATATCTGTCTCTCCCTTGACCCTTTGTTTTCTATCTTGAAGGTAACTTGTTAAGACTTTTATTCAGCTATTTGAAAAACCAAAAATGTTTCGGAGCTTCCAACACAGTAGGTTATGGTTGACTGAGTCAAATGCTTTTGAAAAATCTAACAAGGAAAGAAGTGTTAGTTCTCCTTCATCAAATGGAATTTTTAAGCAATTCAGTATATGCAAAGTTGTGAGAGTCCATCCCTAAATTTGAAGCTTATATTGAGAGGATTAAGGGACAAAAATTTTTTTTCTGATCCCGCTAAATTCCGCCGAAATGGTCTTTTTCTTGTAACTTTGTTATTTAACATCCGATTTTTAAAATTGATACGTCAATATTTTCGTATTTCGAAGCTCTATATTTTTTTCTAATGTCCTTTTGAACTCTGAAGTCAAATAACAAAGTTACAATAACAAAACTATTTCGGCGGTATTTCGCGGGATCAGAAAAAAAAATAAAAATTTTGTTCTTAATTCTCTCAATATAAGCTTCAAATTTAGGGGCGGACTTTTACAAGTTTACATATACTGGATTACTTAAAAAAATTAGTTAAATAATAGCTACGTTAAATATTCGTCGTGACGTAACTTCTTTGTTTATTAATTTAGTAAAACCGTTTCAAGGCAACATTTTCATGAATTTTGAAGCACTTTCATTTGGCAAAACAAAGAGGATAATGCATGGACATACAAATAAGTTAGCTGGCCCAACTATGTGAAAACGACTTCAGAGCTCAAAAGGACATTAGAAGGAAGTGTAGAGCTTCAAAATACGAAAATAATGACGTATCAATTTTAAAAATCGGATGAATAACAAAGTTACAAGAAAAAAACATTTTCGGCAGTATTTCGCGGGAAAAAAAAATATTTATGTGTCACTTAACCCTCTCAATATAAGCTTCAAATTTAGGGACGGACTTTTACAACTTTTTTTTCGACCCTATCTAATGTACCTCCATAGTGATAGAGCGCATATACCCTAGATAGGGTTGGTCCCCATAAGAAAAAAAAAAGTTGTAAAAGTCCGCCCCTAAATTTGAAGCTTATGTTGAGAGGGTTAAGGGACACAAAAAAAAATTTTTTTTGATCCCGCGAAATACCGCCGAAATCGTTTTTTTATTGTAACTTTGTTATTTTTCATCCGATTTTTAAAATTGGTACGTCATTATTTTCGTATTTTGCAGCTCTACACTTTCTTGTAATGCTCTTTTGAGCTCTGAAGTCGTTTTCACATAGTTGGGTCAGCTAACTTATTTGTATGTCCATGAATTATCCTCTTTGTTTTGCCAAATGAAAGTGCTTCAAAATTCATGACAATGTTGCCTTTAAAGATTTTTACTAAATTAATAAACAAAGAAGTTACGTCACTTCGAATATTTAATGTACCTATTATTTATCTCATTTCTTTTAACCAATTCAGGATATGTAAAGTTGTGAAAGTCCGACCCTAAATTTCAAGCTTATATTGAGAGGATTAATGGACAGAAAAAAATTTTTTGGCTGATCCCGCGAAATTCCGCCGAAATGTTTTTTTTTTTTTTGTAACTTTGTTATTTAATATCTGATTTTTAAAATTGATACGTCATTATTTTCGTATTTCGAAGCTCTATATTTTCTTCTAATGTCCTTTTGCACTCTGAAGTCAAATAACAAAGTTACAATAAAAAAACTATTTCGGCGGTATTTCGCGGGATCAGAAAAAAAATAAAATTTTTTTCTTTAATCCTCTCAATATAAGCTTCAAATTTAGGGTCGGACTTTTACAACTTTAGATATACTGAATTGCTTAAAAAATTAGTTAAATAATAGATACGTTAAATAACTTCTTTGTGACGTAACTTCTCTGTTTATTAATTTTGTGAAATCGACTTCAGAGTTCAAAAGGACATTAGAAGGAAGTGTAGAGCTTCAAAATACGAAACTAATGACGTATCAGTTTTAAACATCGGATGATAAATAACAAAGTTACAAGAAAAAAAACAACTTCGGTGGTATTTCGCGGGGTCAAAAAATACAACTTTTTTGTGTCCCTTAACCCTCTCAACATAAGCTTCAAATTTAGAGGCGGACTTTTACAACATTTTTTTCCGACCCTATCTAATATACAGCTCGTCGAAAAATATGAATTAGTGAGAAGAGCGCGGGTGAATAATTAAACTGACTAATGAGGGCTTATAAAGCACACTTGGGCCAACATATATTAAAAAATTGAGTCCTTTTTTTGTTTTTTTTTTTTATTTGGTTCTAAACTTTGCCAATTTTTTTAAATATTTTTTTTACCCTACAAAAAAAAAACAATATATAATAGAACCTATATAGCTAATTCAAAAATGAGCTGCTGTATTTCATAATGTTTACTATTTTCTATATTATAGATGTAAATTGAATGATAAATCTTCTATAAATTTTTATACTCAGCTGTACTAGTACACAGAGTATTTTTTTTAATCACATAACGGTGGATTGTAACAGAATGAAATAATCGAGATAGATATAGACTTATATATATCAAAATGATCAGTGTGAAAAGAGAAATCGATTGAGCCATGTCCGTCCGTCCGTCCGTCCGTCCGTCCGTCTGTCCGTCCGTCCGTCTGTAAACACTCTAACTCGCGCAAAAATTGAGATATTTTGATGAAATTTGAAATGCAAGTTGGTATCGACACTGGGACGGTTGGTATTGAAAATGGGCGAAATCGGACCATGACCACGCCCACTTTTCCTATATAGAAAAAATCGGAAATTTGGTATCTCAGCCACTAATATAGCTAGAGTGATGAAATTTTACCCACGTGTTGAGCTCAGGCCCCTAAGAAGAAATTTGATGGAATTTTGGAAATTGGGCGGTGCCACGCCCACTTATTAAGGAGCAAATATTGAAAGCTTTATGAGTCATAACTCAGAAACTGTTGAAGATATATCGATGAAATTTTGTACGCGTCATATACTTGCTTAGGCAAATGTTTGGACGAAAAATTGTTAAAATCGGTTGACGGCCACGCCCACTTTTATATATGGGTATTATAAAGTGACCTAATAAAAACATTTTAAGCGATATCTCTGTCAAATATAAAGATATATCATTGCAATTTTATGCCAGGAGGCCACCTGCGGACATACAACGAAAAAGACAAAAATCTTGGAAAATGGGCGTGGCACCGCCTCTTTTTAGAAGCTGGAATATACGAGATTTCTGAGCCCATAGCTCGACAAATAATTGATATATAATGACGAAACTTGGTGTGTACACTTTTATTACTTGTGGTAATACATGTTGAAAATTTTAGCGAAATCGGTTGACGACCACGCCCACTTTTATATATGGGTATTATAAAGTGGCCTAATAAAAACATTTTAAGCGATATCTTTGTCAAATATAAAGATAATTCATTGAAATTTTGTGGCAAGAGTTCCACAATAGACCGGAAACAAAAAATATACAAATTTTGGAAAATGGGCGTGGTACCGCCTCTTTTTAGACAAAGGAATATACGAGATTTCTTAGCCTATAACTCGACAAATAATTGAGATATTATGACGAAACTTGGTTTATACACTTTTATAACTTGTGTGTTAATAGACACGCAAAAATTTATTGAAATCGGTTTATGACCACGCCTACTTTTTAACAAAGATATTTCTGGACCACCCTTTGGGAATTTGTAACGTGACATCTTTGTAACTAGAAGTCATAAAGGAATGAAATTTTGCACAAAGAATAATATTCATATGCTTAGTTGGATGACTGATACAAATTTTGAAAATGGGCGTGGCTACGCCCACTTTATGCAACACTCGCTTTATATAAAATCTATCAAACGCAAACAAACAATGAAAACATACAGCTGAGTATCCAATGTTCGATTCCACTCGAACTTAGGCTTCCTTACTTGTTTTTAATGCACTTTTGGCCAGCTAGGAGAATAATTAAAAAACGCGAATGCGCGCGTGAAATTAATATCTCTTAATGTGATCTGATAAAGAATATGTTAGTTCATAACACAAAAAAACCAATATACCTTTTTTGTTCTTTTTTTTATTGCTTAAAGTTGACGAAGAAAAAAATTTGGTACGTCATTATTTTCGTATTTTGCAGCTCTACACTTTCTTGTAATGCTCTTTTGAGCTCTGAAGTCGTTTTCACATAGTTGGGTCAGCTAACTTATTTGTATGTCCATGAATTATCCTCTTTGTTTTGCCAAATGAAAGTGCTTCAAAATTCATGACAATGTTGCCTTTAAAGATTTTTACTAAATTAATAAACAAAGAAGTTACGTCACTACGAATATTTAATGTACCTATTATTTATCTCATTTCTTTTAACCAATTCAGGATATGTAAAGTTGTGAAAGTCCGACCCTAAATTTCAAGCTTATATTGAGAGGATTAATGGACAGAAAAAAATTTTTTGGCTGATCCCGCGAAATTCCGCCGAAAAGTTTTTTTTTTTTTCTTGTAACTTTGTTATTTAACATCTGGTTTTTAAAATTGATACGTCATTATTTTCGTATTTCGAAGCTCTATATTTTCTTTTAATGTCCTTTTGCACTCTGAAGTCAAATAACAAAGTTACAATAAAAAAACTATTTCTATATTTTTTTATCATTATTTGAAAAATCATATAAAATCGTGTTTGAAAGTTATAAGAAACTAGATTACTGTTTCTGAGAGCGGAGGGAATTTCCTATGTTTTGATGTCAAAACAAAGTACATGCGTACATAAATGACATAGATAGAGCGCAGGTCATATTATTCATAATTGAAATGGTAAAATTTTTGTTCAACTTTGGGCACTCTGTAAGGCTAAACGAAACGAAAAAATTTTACATGGGTTCTTTTTGTTGTCCCATAAGATATCTGTCGATTGCAGTTAAAAAATATTTATTTATCACTACTTTAATTTCGAATTTATTTTTGGCCAAAAAATCCCATTGTGCGTCGTTTGATACCCCCTTCAGAAAATTCGTCCATTTTTCGCGGTTATTATCTAAACTAGACAAATACCATTATAAGTGGGTGATTTGCAACGGCAAATATCTCAAAAGATATTAAAATTTTAGTGAAACACTATCTTTATTTTTATGAAATATCACCCCTGAACGTTCTCTGTGAATTTCGTTGAAAATTTCCGAGTAGCTTAAATTCTATAGGACTGAGGCTAGTCCAAAGTTTTTGTTTTAGAGTTTTAATTGGCAAAAAATAAAACATTCCCGCATTCAGATTCGTGTCCCTGAGATCAAAACACTTCGATAGGTTTCTTTTTTCGATTGGTTTATTTTTTTTATTTTGCAAACTAGGCAATTATGTACACATTTCCCTCCATACGGGTATACCGCGCCGGTTCACGTCGCCCGCCAATTTCACGGATTATGGCGGCGGCGGCCGATTATCGAGGTATATGTCTAATAGCATGCGTATATGTCTAATAGCATTCATATCTTATGTACGCGGTAAGAACATTTTTTCCTGAATAAGAATTTGTGATCAATTAATAATAATTGTGAATTTTTCTAAACCCCTCCACATATGAATATTGTAAAAACATTTCGCAATTGTTAATTGTTTTCTTTTTCGACCACTACACCACTAAATTCACTTATCAACCAGTTAGTAGTAATAAAGTGTTCCCCAAAATAAAATATATATTAGTTGCTTGTGAAGGCCAGAATAGCAATGATTCTTTATTCAGAAAATGTTCAGCTTATTTATAGTAATTCTTATCTCTAAAAATTTTAGTAAATATTCTTATTTACTAGATACATATTTACTTCTATGTCTTACAAACTAAACATAAGCAAGGCACATACTTGCACATACATATGTACATGTATTCATATGTGCATAGCTCGGTACCTTACTAGATGCATATTTCAGTGCAGTCACCAACACCAACATATCCAACGTGGGGCTGCAAGCAATGCAGTCACACACATATGTACACATACCAAGCGTGGAGACACAGGCAGTGTAGCCGCACATATCTACATATATAGAGTCGGCATGTGCAACCCGATGCAACTCCACAGCTTGTGCTGCTTATGTACTTAGCGTGAGAAAATGAATAGAATTAGAATTTTGTTGACATAGCAAAATGTGTACATTCCACAGCCGGACATTTAGAAGTCAGCTTGTGGCTTTGTTGTTGTTGGCGACTTGTTCTGACACACTACACCTCCTTTCCTAAAAAAAATCGTGAATACATATGAACGATTTTAGAGTTGTAATGTTTTGTAGTGTACTTTTTTTTTTTTTTGTGTGCATTTTTATACATTTATGGGCATAAATTTGATATTTTGAGATGTTTATTATTTGTCATTTGTTTACAAAAATTTTTCTGTTGCTACAATGGTTTTGTTGTGTTTTATTTCAAGTGGTTGAACAATAACTCATGTTTTTAGATGTTTGTTTAGTTGTTTGTTTATTAATGTGATACTTTTTCTTGTTTTATATTTTGCTTTGAATAAAAGTCGGCTTTTTGTTTATGATACTTATAACTTAGAATTGTTTTGTGTACGTAAAACATAAAGTAGAAAAATTATGGATAAGTGAAATTTATGAGTAATAAAATTTAACGTTTTTGTAAAATTAAAGTGATCTTATTCGAATAGCTTAAGTCTGTTTTTATGAATTATGATTTTCTTAGTTTATCGCTTAGTTGGTTATTTAAATCTAGATTTTCTACATTAAAGTGGGTTAAGGTATAGTTATTTTTCTTATCGATATTTACTACTCTATAGGGCCCTTTATATTTATTATCTAACTTATGACCTGCTTCATTTTTAATTAACACTAAATCTCCTATATTAATTTCTTTAAATTGAAGATTTTTATCGTAATGAATTTTTTGTTTTTCTTTACTTTCCTTAACTAACTTATTAGCTCTTTGTTGTGTACTTGTAATTTATATTTAATTTCTTTTTCATAAGCCTCATAATTATAAACTGGGCTAATAGTACTTTCTTGTAAAAATTCGTACGTCAGGGGTATCTTTCCAAAGATTAACTCGAATGGGCAGTAACCGTGAACTGTGGATGGTGTGTTATTGTAACAGTATGCAAAATATTTGATATACTCATCCCAGTGGAAATATAAGAACGGATGTATTCATTAAAAGTTCTATGGCTACGCTCAACAGTGCCCAAAGTTTGATGGTGATATGGGGTTGATGTTTTGTGTTCAATTTTTAAAAGTTTACACAATTCTTCAAATATGTTGTTTTTGTATTCAGTTCCCATATCTGTTATGATTGTTTTCATACAACCATAAATCAAAATAAAGTTTTCAAAAATTGCTTTGGCGACTGTTTTTGCGTGCTTGCTTGCAATTGGAATTGCGATCAGATACCTGGTAAGGTCACATACAATAGTGACTGCATATTCATTTCCATTTACCGATACCGGCAATGGTCCAGTTGTATCAATCTGCACCGTATCAAACGCTTTTGTGGGCGTTTCGGTTATTATCATTGGTTCTTTCAAATTTTTATTTACTTTGTTTTACTACATTTAATGCATTTTTTAATATAACTTTTTATGTCATTTTTCATATTTTTCCAATAATATTTTTGTTTGATTTTATTAGTAGTGCGATTGATTCCTGGGTGGCCACCATTAACAGGATCATCGTGATATTTTTGTAATATCGTTTTAATTACTTCCTTATCTGTCACGTGCATAACCTCCGGAGTTAATGCAATAGTTAAATTTTTGACAACTTTGGTACCTATTTCTTTAAATTCGTCTACTCGAGTATAATTATTTTTAAACAATTTGTCTCCTAAGGACAACTGTATTTTACTTATTTTCAAATTGTTCATTCGGAAGCCTGGCAAAGGATTGACCTGAATCAATCTTCGCCTCAACAATCAAATCATTAATATCTATTTTGCTACAAATTTTCTTTCCCTTTTTGAACTGCAGTTTCGGGGGATCGAAAACGAGCTGAGCTAGCTTTCTTACTTCACATTTATTAAGCGCTTCATATATTTTTATGTTCTCTTCGTGACATTTATTTTTGATATTTTTATTGTTGGAATTTTTATTATTGGAAGTTTTATTGGTTTCCGATCGTGTCGTAACCCTCATTATCTGGCATGCTTTAACCGACATGTCTTTTAAATCATTTATATTTATGCGTCATAGTGCATCCGCAACATAATTTTCTTTACCGGCAATATACTCCACCTCTAAGTCATATTCCTCCAACTCCAATCGAACTCTAGTTAATTTTGATGAAGGGTTTTTCATCGAAAATAGGTATGTTAAGGGGCGATGGTCTGTTTTAATTAAAAATTTTCTGCCATAAACGTATGGTCTAAAATAAGTTATTGCCCAATGTATTGCCGCCAACTCCTTTTCAATTGTTGCTTTATTGCTTTCGCCTTTTGTGAATGCTCTTGACGCATAGGCAATTGGTAGTTGTTTGCCTTCATATTCTTGACTAAGAACTGCGCCGCAGGCAAATCCACTGGCATCAGTTGTTATACAAAATTCTTTATCGAAATCTGGGTATTGTAAAATATTTGGGTGTATTAATGCCTCCTTCAAATAGTCAAAAGCTTTTTGCATTCCTCTGTCCATTCGAAGGGGACATTCTTTTTACACAATCTCGTTAAAATTCTAGAATGGGCTGCAAAATTTGGAACAAATCTTCGGTAATAGTTACAAAATGCGAGAAATCGCTTAACTTCATCTGCGCTTTTTGGGATTGGGTAGTTTAGAATAATTTAAAATTTACTAGGGTCAGGTAAAATTCCTTTATTTGTGCATTTATGTCCAAGATAAGTGATTTCTTGGTTAAAAAATAAACATTTATCTGGATGTAATTTTAAATTATATTTTCTGCAAGTAGAAAATACATCTCTCAAATTTGTAATAATATGTTTTTCTGAGCATCCCAATACCACTAAATCATCCATGTATAGAAACGCTTGTGATGGTTAAGACCAAATGCCAGCAGTGATGCCAGATAATCTCCGCTGAAATTCCCACAGAAATTGGAAAAAAATCCCTAATTTCCCACATTTTAAATACAAAAATCCCACAAAATTCCCACCGAATTTAAGCGTTTATTTCAGTAATATAAGAATATATAACAGGCAAATACAGTTTTTTAATAGCTAAAAGTATCAGTTGTACAAATTATTTGCATTGTGCAAGTGGATATGATTTTGGTTGATTTTAAAGTTGAAACACTTGATATTTTTGGATTGAAAGGCAACTCTTACTTTACTTACGCTATTTAACATATCACTAAATAGTTTGTTTCGCTTTTTACATTTAACATCCATTACAATTAAGAATATTCTTTCTGATTTAGCGTTTGAATGGGGTAACGTGAGTACAATTTCAACCAATTGCTTAAGATTATGAAACAAAAAATTGTCATTATAGTTTTTAAAGTTTATTATTTTACTCCACAATACATCAACAGGTAATTTTCTTAAATCGCCTTTTTGTGTTTCTGTTAAAACTATACAAATACTTTTGTACTCCGATTCTGTGAGATCAGGATTAAGATTTAATTTTTTAGTTAGAGCAAGAAGTCATACTCGTACACGATTGTTTTTAGAGAAATCAAAAACAATATCGGGATCTAGGAACTGCAATTCTTCGAAAACACCGTCAAATGGGAAACGTGATATTATCTGAAAAGTAGAAGCTTCGTAAAAGCGCAAACACTTTTTTTTTGAATACAATATTTTCCTCCAAATTTAAATTTGACGAAATATCTTCGCATTCATAACCAACGTAAACGTTATGTACGTCAAGTAAATATGGAGTTGGGTGCGGTTTTAGGAAATTTCTTGCAATTTTCAACACAAGTGTCTTAGCTTCTTGACCTAGTCGGTGTATAAGTACATTTCGGCTTAGGAACAATACGCCAAATTCATTGAAAAAGTTAAGAACATACTTCAAAAATCTATTTTAAGTTATACATACTATAAATTATACATATGTAGATATGTAACAGTTCTACAATCAAAAAATCCCTTTTTTTATATGGACGACAACAAAAAATCCAAATTTTCCCTCTTTAAAAATTTTGCAGTGAAATATCCCTCAAAAAGGGAAATTTCCCTCAATCTGGCACCACTGAATGCCAGAGTCATCATTCTTTGAAATGAGTTAGGAGCTACTTTCAAACCATACGGCAATCTTTTGAAACGGTACGTGCCATCGTCCGCCGTAAACGAGGTCCGATGTCCCTAGAGTCTTTATGTAATTCAATTTGATGAAAGCCGGACATTAAGTCCAGGCATGAAAAATATTTAGCTCTGCCTAATTGATCCAGGATATCATCAATTCTTGGCAATGGAAATTTATCCGCGGTTAGTTTTTTATTTACCTGTCTATAATCAACGACTAGTCTCCATCTTTTATCATTTTTTCCGCGTAATGGTTTTTTAGGTACCAGGAGAATTGGGCTATTATATTCTGATATAGACGGCTCTATAATGTCGTCTTCAATTAATTTATTTACGTGTTTACTAATTTCATTTTTATGAGCTTGTGGAATTCTGTAGTTTTTTACATAAACAGGGTTATCATCTTTCATGTGTAATTTTTGTTTGTAAAAATTATTAGTGGTTATTGGTTCAGTTTCTACTGAGAATATATCAATGAATTCTGAGCATAATGTATTAAGTGATTGACCGGCGAAAGGTGGGAAATTTTTATTTAATCTTTCTAACTTTTCTTTATTATTTTCCGCTGATTCAGATTTAGTTTTTACTATTGTGTAATCATTTAAATTTTCTATATCGATTTTGAAATTTTGAATGGTTGCGTTTTTATCTGTTGTATTTATAACTCTAATAAAGGTTTCATGTGAATTTCCTAATGTATTGGCTATAAAAATGCCTTCAGATAATGCTTGATGAGGTACTAATAGTTCAGATTTGTTACTTTTAATATGGATCTGTCGGATTACTTCCGATCTTGCAGGTATTGTTATAGTAATGATGGTTGGTGTATTTGACATTTGTATTATAATGTTTTCTGGGTAATCATATGGGTGTAGTATTAGGGTGTCTCCGTTTTTGTTGTAATCTAAAATGCAATTGTATTTTTTAATAAAATCAAGTCCTAAAATTCCGTCGCAAGGAATTGGCAAATTATCTTCTACTATGTGAAATTTGTGTCTGATTAGTAGGTAACCATCTTTTAAATCTGCTTTAACCGTTCCAAGAGTGCTTGTTATACCTTGACCAATGCCCTTCAATTCAGTTTTTTGTGAACAATCTATTGTCACATTACTGTCAATTTGACCCTTTTTTATAATAGAAATATCTGCTCCTGTATCGATCAGGAGGGTTGAAATTGAGTTATTTAGAGTTGTTTTGGAGGATATATAGCTATTGAGGTGTAAATTGAAAACATATAATTTTTTATTTATTGAGGTGGAGTTTGTTGGTTTTCCTGTTGGTTAATATTTCGTACGTTTCTGGTATTATTACGGTTAGAACCTCGTGATCCAAAGTTTCGACCCGATCTTTGGTTATTTGACCTATTATTATTGTTATTGTTGTTGAAATTGTTAAAACGTGGTGGGTATGTACGCCTTTGGCTACCTCTATAATTATTAGATTGGTAACCTCTGCGGAAATTACCGCGAAAATAATTTTGTTGGCGTATATGAAGTAACGAATTAGGGTTACCCGTTATTTCTGTACAGCTATTTGTGAATTTCGATATAGCTTCGTTCATCGAGGTGAACGTTCCAGCTTGCATAATTGTTTTTACCTTTTCGTTGGAGCAGTTTTTACACATAGCTTTCACAGCTGATTGTGTAGCATACTTGGTTGCTAACTCTGGGGTTAGTCCGTCGGATATGTATGCTCCTTCCAACGATTTTGTGAGCTTCTCAATTTCAGCAGTGTACTGATTTGCAGTTTTACTGCGCTGCTGGATGTTTAGGAGTTTTGCAGTTAAAACTTCTACTGACTCACCCTTTACTGCATTTTTTAATTTTTGTTTTATTTCTTGTATAGTTGCTTCAGTACTTACCAGATTTCTGGCCATGCCCTTTAGCTTTGTCTTTATCATAGATACTGCGACAGCCTCATGTGTTTCTTTGGTTTGCTCTAGAATATCAAGGGCATCCACAAAACTGGGTAGGTTTTCGGGTTTGCCATCGAATTCGGGCAATATCGAGGACGCAGTTTTAATAAACGCTACCATTGTTTGCGCCATGTTTGTATCTGTTTGGGTATTCTGGTCTATGTTAGGTAAAAGTGTCGCTGTCTGTGCAACAGTCTCGGTTTGCCAGAGTATATTTATACCTGGAAGAATTTTTTCTTCTGATTCCTGTTCTTCCTCAGTATCTGAACTGTCTTCGTTCAAACTAGTGTCGAAATCGATCTGAATATCATGTCCAAAAGTTTTTGGTACTGTGAAGTCAATGCCGATAACGAGTATATTAATTTGTCTCTAATGCTCGAAAATATTTGGTAGGCTTCTACCTGATGAGCTTTTGTTAGAGTATGGTTTACCCTTCGTAGTATTATTCCTGAATTATTTAATGACAATAATATAATTTTGAGGTGTTTCTTTATTGTCTCTAATTTTATTTTTGTGTTTTTACATATACACTTATATGATTTTTCAGCGTTTATTTTTTCTTCAGTAAGTTCCCGCAAAATATCATCCCACTTTTCCATTGGGTATAATAATTAAATCTTATCCAGGCCGTCTGCGCGGCTCTGGTACTTCTTTTTCAAAAATTTATTATAAAGTGAGTATATTCTCAGGAACAAACTGATGCAAGCGCAGATTGTTACAATCAAAAGCAACACTTTAATAAATTCTAGTGTCTCAGTATGGTCAACTACTTTTATGTTATTTATAAAGTTTGCGTTTGGGGTTTCAATTTTGGATTCTTTTCCACCCATTTTGAAATTGTTAATTGGAAATTTTTCAGAATTTGCAATACTTACGCATCATTCTACTAATTTCTTCCTCTTGTGTGGTTGGGGAGAGTATATCTTGTATGGTAGGTTCTCTGGTCATACCAATTTCTTTCCATAAATTCCTTAACCATTCCAGTTCTTTTTCATAATTACGTTCTCCGATTTTAATTGTTTCATTTCGGTTTGCCCCACAGCTAAGAAATCCTTTGGAAAAATCCCTAGGACGTTTAGAAAAATCCCTAGGCATCATTGAATCAAGTGCATTAACTTTTAATTGTTCTTTATTTATTTAAAAATCTTCAGGGTTGCGGACCCTGTCTCAAAACTGTAGCGGTTTGAGGAACCTCTTCAGTGGTTTTTTCAGGCTTTTTACTTTCTTGCATTGGAAACTGTTTTAAAAAATTTTTTTTTTTTTTTTCAAAAAAAATTTTTTTATGTATAACCTAAGCAGAAAAATTATCTGCTACTTGGCGGGCGCCTATCGGACGCCGAAGATTTCTATTTTATTTTTAAATACTTATCAAATACGATTCAGCTGCTGCTGCCGGATGTGTTGTTGCCATCGATCCTCGTAATTTTACATATATTGATACGATTCAGCTGCTGCTGCCGGTTGTGTTGTTGCCTTCGATCCTTGTAATTTTACATATATTGATACGATTCAGGTGCTGCTGCCGGTTGTGTTGTTGCCTTCGATCCTTGTAATTTAAATATACTGCATGTATGTATAATTCTGATATAAATGCCCGACGTCAAAATTAGGATAAGCTGCTGGGATTAGGCACATCGGTCAAAATTAGGATAAGCTGCTGGTATTAGGCACATCAATCAGTTCAGTAGGACGCTTGTCATCCTCATCCTTTTATATTTTTTGTACTACACTGTTGAACTTTCAGCAGTCTGCTTTCTTATTGATTAGCAGTCTGCATTCAACAGGATCAAACCAGTCTGTTTTTTTTACTAGCAGTCTGGCAGGATCGCCATAAAGTGTTCCCCAAAAGAAAATATATATTAGTTGCTGGTGAAGGCCAGAATAGCAATGATTCTTTATTCAGAAAATGTTCAGCTTATCTATATATATATAAATGGTGTAAAAAATGTTACTAACCTCATCAGATGAGAACGGCTGGGCCGATTTCTGTAAAATTTTTTGTCAGTTGTTCGTATTCTCAAGGAGATGGTTCGTACGCAAGAAAATTTTGGAAAATCCCTCCGGAAAAGTCCGAAAATTGGAAAAATCGGTGTGTATGTGTGTATGTGTGCATCTGTGGATGTGTGTCCTTTATAAACTCCCAAAGTAACCAACCGTTCTTTATGAAATTTTCACAGTAGATTCATGTGGTGTTAGTGCACATAGTAGGGTATATAGAATTTCGAAAAAAGGAAGCTTCCCGGAATACAGGCCTAAATGAGGACCCAGATCGATCCAGCAAGTCTTCGAGCAATATGGGTATCAAATGAAAGAAGTTGAACAGGCCTTCAACATAAATTTATTTTCATTGCGGTACCTAGGCCGGGTTCCCAGATATGGGTTAAAACGTGGGACCGAGTGACCCTGGAAAGTTTCTGAGCGATATTGGTATCAAATGAAAGCTGTTGAGGAGGACTTCAATAAAGAGCTTTTTAAATAGTGATTCCTAGGCCGGGTTCCAAGATTTGGGTCAAAGCGTGGACTCGGATAACCCCTGAATGTTTTCGAGCAATATTGTTAGCAAATGAAAAGCGTTGAGCAGGCTTCCACATACATACAGTTATTGTCATTGTGATTTCTAAGGCTGTTTCCCAGAGATGGCTAAAGTAGTGGGCCCGGATGGTGATGGACGGTCCCAGTAAGGTAAAGGTAGGTAGCTATAGGGATAGGGGTAGGGATAGGGATAGGGATAGGGATAGGGATAGGGATAGGGATAAGGATAGAGATAGGGATAGTGATAGGGATAGATATAGGGATAGGGATAGGGATAGGGACAGAGATAGAGATAGGGATAAGGATAGGGATAGCGATAGGGATAGGGATAGAGATAGAGAAAGAGATAGAGATAGGGATAGGGAGAAGGAGAGGGATAGGGATAGGGATAGGGATAGGAATAGGGATAGGGATAGGGATAGGGATAGGGATAGAGATAGTGATAGGTATAGGGATAGGGATAGGGATAGGGATAGGTATAGGGATAGAGATAGGGATAGGGATAGGGATAGGGAGAGGGATAGGGATAGGGATAGGGATAGGGATAGGGATAGGGATAGGGATAGGGATAGGGATAGGGATAGGGATAGGGATAGGGATAGGGATAGGGATAGGGATAGGGATAGAGATAGGGATAGGGATAGGGATAGGGATAGGGATAGGGATAGGGATAGGGATAGGGATAGGGATAGGGATAGGGATAGGGATAGGGATAGGGATAGAGATAGTGATAGGGATAGGGATAGGGATAGGGATAGGGATGGGGATAGGGATAGGGATAGGGATAGGGATAGGGATAGGGATAGGGATAGGGATAGGGATAGCGTTAGGGATAGGGATAGTGATAGAGATAGAGATAGAGATAGAGATAGAGATAGAGATAGAGATAGGGATAGGGATAGTGATAGGGATGGGGTATTGGGATAGGGATAGGGATAGGGATGGTGATAGGTATAAAGATTGAGATTGAGATTAAGATTGAGATTGAGACCGAAATAGAGATAGGGATTGAGATAGGGATCGGGGGAAGTAGGTTTGTCTCGGCGAATATAACTATAACTTTTATTCAGAGAATAGACAAGATAATGGTTAGCAATACGGTAATCAAAGACTTTTCTTTAGGCTTCATAGGAATAAATTTTAGCAGAACAACGTCTGCCGGGTCAGCTAGTTTATAGTAATTCTTATCTCTAAAAATTGAAGTAAATATTCTTATTTACTAGATACATATTTACTTCTATGTCTTACAAACTAAACATAAGCAAGGCACATACTTGCACATACATATGTACATGTATTCATATGTGCATAGCTCGGTACCTTACTACACCATTTCCAGGTGGATTTTAGAAAGCATCAACTGCATTTTAGAAAGAGTCAATTGGATTTTGGAAAATTTAAATTGTTTTTCCAATCAACTTTTCTAAAATCCAATTTTCACTTTCTAAAATCCAGTTGACGTTTTCTAAAATCCATCTGGAAATGGTGTAGATGCATATTTCATTGCAGTCACCAACACCAACATATCCAACGTGGGGCTGCAAGCAATGCAGTCACACACATACATATGTACACATACCAAGCGTGGAGACACAGGCAGTGCAGCCGCACATATCTACATATATAGAGTCGGCATTTGCAACCCGATGCAACTCCACAGCTTGTGCTGCTTATGTACTTAGCGTGAGAAAATGAATAGAATTAGAATTTTGTTGACATAGCAAAATGTGTACATTCCACAGCCGGACATTTAGAAGTCAGCTTGTTGCTTTGTTGTTGTTGGCGACTTGTTCTGACACACTACAGTAACATAAGAGTGAGTAAAATTGTATATTCATTCATTAACAAACGGTTCTGATAACGGATTTCCAAAACAAATCAGCAAATATTTTCATGAATGAACAACTTTTAAGCATCGGTGACGTTATTTCCATTTGGATTGGGAAATAAGGTCAATTATTTTATTTCCAAATTTTCGTTGACTTTATTTCGTTTTTGAAAACGTAACCTATTGGGAAATAGTGTCAATTGACATTATTTCCGTTGACCTTCTTACTTGTCACCGCCTTTTATAGAGCTTTATTTCGGAAATAAAAAAAAATACACTTTATTTAGGTAACCAGAAAATATTTAAAACGGTATTACCATTATAATATTTCTTTTTTTTTATTTATATTAAATCACAGGTGTGCTGCAAGGATCTATGGTATCTAGACGTAACCAAACCTCTGTATGCGGTTAAGGTTGGTTTAGTGCGAGCATCTACGAATTCCCTTGAGCTATCTTGGAGCGCCACTACTTTTGCTACAGCATATGAGCTGCAAACTCAGAAAATTGAAGCAGTGTCCGTAGTAACAAAAGTTGTAACACCTCCGGATGTTGGAAGTTCAGCACCTGCAGCAATATTTACGAATCAAATAGCAACGAATGGATTTTCAAGTTCTGCAACACCGTCTTTGATATTATCTTCGGCTTCAACTAAAAATCAGAAGATGCCTAGTTCAACGCCTTCTGTAGCAAGCTTGCACCAACCTGTCACTAGGACCCATTGCAATACATCATCACCGAAATCTCGACCCCAAGTACAGCAGCAGGACTCCCATTTACATAGTCCGACAACCTACATTGTCCAACAATCCTCACAAGCTCTACATATTAGCCAAACCAATTCTAAAATTTCCACCACAGCTAGTTTAATTGAAAATACTGTTCTGGACACTAATGAATTAAAGCCTGTGTCAACAAGCATCGTAAATGTTAGCTCAACAGTTGCGCTTGAATCAAATTCCATTCCTCCATCAAACTTAGTTACAGTGACTGCGCAACAATCGTCTGCTTCTGTAGTGAATAGCAGCATAACAACAATTCTTCAAAAGTTTCGACCAAATACTGTTAGTTCCCGAACTGCTCCCGCAGTAACACATATCACTGGAGCAACTTTAGGATCATCCACCCAGTCAAATGCTGGTAGTACTGGTTTACGGGTTGTTAGCTCTGTTAGTATGCCGCTAACTACAACCACTGTAAATAATACTGTTCGCATAATATCAGGTAATACAGGCCAAACTTTTCACTTATCTAGTACCCAAAACACAGCCAATACAACCAATATATTAAAAACAGTCCAAAATCCCATGTCTACGATAACTGGGCAATCAAAAAGCAATGCTGCTGCAAGTACGCCATTGTCTACTTCAACATCGATAGGTGGCAAGCAATACATCATACAAAAGCCAATAACATTGGGCTCAAATGTTCAGTTTCAAATAGTAAAAACCAGCACTGGTAGCGTTGCTGTTCAAACTCTACCAAAAATTAATTTAAATTTGGTTAAAAATAGAGGAATAACAGGAATAACTACAATGGCGAGTCAAAAGGCCTCATCTGGGGCGCAAATAGTGGCTCCAGGACAAATTGTCGGTAGTATTATGAGTTCACAAGCGCACCAAAAACTGATTGCTCCAAGCGGCGCTACTTCACTTTCAAGTTATAACACATCTAGTTCCAATTGTGTCAGTCAGCAAAAATCAGTAGTATCTGGCAACCTTCTAAAACTAGTTTCACCACATAATGTCAGTGGAACAAATTTGGTAATGAAAAACTCCAATGTATTGCAGGTAGGAAAAGTAGCTACTAATGTCGTAGGTAAGCCTGCAATCGTCATCACCAACAAGCAAGGACAGCAGTTAACAAATCAACAGATTATAATTGTAACCACTGGTGCAAATTTGCGTACTATACCTGCTTCAAATATGATAACACAAGTTAGCTCCGGGGGAATTGTCTCAATAGTAGGCTCCACTTCAACTACCATTACAGCAACCACTAGAACTGCCGTAGCATCTCAAACTGGAGTCAAAATGATTCGAAACGTTGCAAATACAAGTGGAAGGCCCATCACACTAACTTTACCCACAACAGCAGCGCAATGGAGTCAACAGCAACAAGTTTCAAGCCAGCAACATCAGCAAAAAATTAGTGTTCCCTCTGGTATTCTTCAGCAAAAGACTATAACATTGGGTGGTAAAGCAGTAACTGTTCAAATGGCTACACATTCCAATACAGCCAAATCCGTCACGATTGTCGGTTCAAGCTCAGCTCCTGCTCAGACCCAGTCTACTATTACCAATGTTGTTGGCAACACAGGAACTAAATTACTTATGTTGCCAGGTAGTTCATCTGATATCAATAAAACCGAAATCATTAACATACGAAGCACAAGTGGGACAAGTGACCATGGCGGTATTGGAGGAAATAACTTCACTTTTACAAGTAAGAATTCATCCGCTGAATCAAATACCTATGGGGGCCTTGCAACTCCTATTAATACTGGCGGAACCAATGAGTCGTCGGTTGATATAAATACATCAACTGATTCCGTTGGGGACACTATGGACGACATCATAGAGCAGTTGGATGGTGCTGTTGACAGATATTCGGAACATGCTCACACCAGTACTAGGGGAAACGGTAACCACATAGTCCATACTACGACACTGCAGAATGAAAATATGTAAACATTGAGAAACATGAGGAAAGGCTTACTCAGTAGTCTTCTCGCAAGAGAAATTGACGGGACAAATTGAGGCGTGGCAACTTGAATCTGTTTCTAGTTTGTGAATAAACTGTAATCAAAATACGAAAAGAAAGCTACAATCGAGTTTTTTTTAATTACAACTGTAGCCCATTAGCAGTGACTTCTAAGATTTAATAATATATATACTAGTTATATACGCTGGTAAAAACCAATAGAAATAAGAAAATTTTTATTCTTTCCATTTTATTTATTTTTTTCTTACACGTGAGACAAAATATGCCAAGTATACTATGTAAAAAAATTTATGGTACGGATTTCGCTTGAACTGGATTGTTATTCTAAATATATGTGTTGGGAAAGAATTTCTTTTATCTCATATTCTTGAAGAGTTAAACATACATGTTTGAAGGTGCAGTGAAATAACGCAGGTGGAAATAACGCCCGCGGCACTTTTTCCAATAAAAAAAACAAACACCATATTTAAAAAAACGAAAAATTGGAATTAAAAATCGCACGAGTTTTTAATCAAATTTTTCGCCTGCGGCACTATTTCCAACAATAATACACCATATTCAGAAAAAACGAAAAATTGGAGTAAAAAATTGCGCGATTTTTAATTCCGCTTTTTCCAATAACAATACAACATATTCAGAAAAAAACGAAAAATTGGAATTAAAAATCGCGCGATTTTTTATTCCAATTTTTCGCCTGCGGTGATTTTTTCAATAATAATACACCATATTTAAAAAAAATTAAAAATTGGAATTAAAAATCGCGCGATTTTTAATTCCAATTTTCGCCTTCGGCGCCTTTTTCCCTAATACACCATATTTAAAAAAAAACCCATCCGCGTGCTTAATTGCCCTTCCGAAAGAGAAATAAAGCCCATGGCCAAAACGAAATAACGCCCGCGGGAATTATTTCTTTTTCAAGAAAGGAAAAAACGCCCGCGGGCGTTATTTCACTGCACCATGTTTGAATATGCACTTTTGCACTCTTATAAACACAAGGTTTCTTTAAGGTACAGCCAGACGACGCAATGAAAGTATTTTTTGCGTCGCACTATGGCGCCTCTGCCGAAAAAACGTGGAAAAAATCAAAAATTTCATGAAAGTGTTCTATAAATCGGATATATGTATCTAATAGAGAATTATCCAGCGAACACGAATGTGTAAGCTCTATTAAATAGAAAATTTTAGTTTGGAAGGTAGAGCCGCTCAAAGTTGACAAATTTTCAACACAGAAAAAAATTTGTTCTTTTTGTTCTTTTTTTTTTTGCATTTAAAATTGTTTTGCCTGTAGGTAAAGCGGTCGGTTGCTACTTCTTTGTATTTTCATGAAAGGTAATTCAATTCTAAGTTTAAACAAAAAATAAAATTTCTTGGACTCTAGTAAAAGTTGTCGGATAAACCTGTTTTTCGAAAAGTCTATTTTTTGGCTCTTTTCAAACTTTGATCGAAAATAAAGAAAAGGTCAAAAAAGGTATTCGGGAAATTAACAGTAGTTATACTTTACCAGAATTAATAAAGTCTACCTGCGTCCACCTGCGATTTTACTTTTTACATCAAATAAAGTGAAGCAACCTTGTGTACAAAGACGCGTCTGGGCAGGTACAGATATGGATATCAGTGACTAATATAGCACGAATGATGAAATTTCATCCCTTAATGAGATCGGGCCGTTATAAGGAAATATTCTAAAATTTTTGAAAATGGGTACGACTCCCAATTATCAAAGGACAAAATTTTAAAGTTTTATAAGTCACCAGTCCGAGCAAACACAAAAAAAAATTTCTAATTATGTAGTAAAAATCCAATTATTGGGTTTGTTAAGAGCAGCGGTGACCTCTCGGCAGTGGGCGGCATACCCTCCGAGTGTATTTCTGCCATGAAAAAGCTTCTCGCAAAAAATGCATCCACCGTTCGGAGCCGGCATAAAACTGTAGGTCCACTCAGTTAGTAGGAAAAACAAAAAAAGGAGCACACCTCGAATTGGGAGAGAAGCTCGGCCATAAAACTCGTCAGAGTTATAATAGCGCCATTGTATTATATTATTATTATTAACTCAGAAACTATAACAGATATATCGATGAAATTTGGTATGAGTGATGTAATTACTAAGGCGAATATTTTGACGAAAAATTGTCAAAATTGGTTTGACGACTACGCCCAGTTTTATAAATGGGTACAGGGGTGTAACTAAAACATTTTAAGCGATATCTTTGTCAAATATAAAGGTATATCATTGAAATTTTGTGGCATGAGTTCAACTATAGACATAAAACTAAAAACACAAAAATTTTTGAAAATGGGCGTGCACCTCCTCCTGTTAGAAGCAGAAATATGCGACATTTCAGAGTCCAAAACTCGACTTGATTATGACGAAACTTAGTGTATTTACTTTTATGACTTGTGTTAATACATGCTCAAAATTTTAGCAAAATCGGTTTGCGACCACGCCTAATTTTATATATGGAAACTATAAAGGGGCGAAATCGGTTTATAACCACGCCTACTTTTTTACAAAAATATGTCTAAAATGGCCTTGTGAAATTTGTGACGTGACATCTTTGTAACTAAAAGTCATAAAGGATTGAAATTTTGCACTAACAATAATATTTATACGCTTAGTCGGATAATTGATACTAATTTTGAAAATGGGCGTGGCACGCCCACTTTAAGCGGTATCCGCATTATATAAAATGCACCGTGTTTCCGTCAAATGTAAACAAACAATGAGAGCATCCCTTTGCCAAAATAGTTGACTTATCTGGTCTAACGCTGAAATGAAACTTTATAAACCAAATTTCATTATTTTTTCATTAAGTTTGTACTTACAAATTCTTGTTTTTGCATTTTTATAAAAAATTTAAATTTTGACGAATTATTTTGAGGCGCCCTGTTATTGTGGGCCTATGAATTTTCTACCACAAAAAGTTCAAATAATTAGCTTTCAGATGCATTTTAAATCTTTGAAATATCTCTATTGGTCAAAAGTTATGGTTTTTGCAACGAAAAAAGCCAAAAGTGCGTCGTCCGGCTGGCCGCAGCTTTATATTTGTATTACTTTGGAGGTTTTCGCCTTTATAATTAGCTGGATGGTTACCTTCACATAGAGCGCATTTGACATCTTCAGATCTTGTCTTTCGTTTGTAATCAGCGTAGAGGTGGTTTCTAGCACATTTTATAAATAGTGATTTTCGACGGAAGTAGGACTTTATGTGGTCATATTGCTGAGTTGGCGCATTGGGGTATTTCAGGCTTCGGGTGTGGGGGCTCGAAATTAATTTTTGAGTGCGGGAGGATTTTGATTTGATATATCTCCTTGTTGTTGGAGTCGGGTTTGAGCTCAATGATAATCATGGGTAGAGATTTTTTGTGACTATTTTATGTTCCAGATATCTTTTAGGGAACCCACACTTTCTTTCGGGTCTTTTGAGGAGTGCATACTGAGAACAACTCCGAAGGTACGTTCTTGTTTTGTTTTATAAGTATAGAACTATGTGCCCTTCTGTTCTAATAATGTTGCTGTTTAGAACTTTGTCTATAACTATTGGCGGCGGTTTGGGTATTTTTTCAGTTGGTTGGTGAAGACGACAAATATTGATTCGTATTTTATGCCGTTGTTTATTAACACTAATTTTAAGTTTCATGAAGGAATACATATACATATGTATATATTAAAGTCAAGACAATTAAATACATTCACCTCGTTAGGCGCGGGTTTGCAAATTAACCACGGGGCCTTTACGCGGATTTTACGTGGTATGAACTCCTTGGCGATCACTATAGGAATGATTTGGTAATTTTGTTGATGACAGATTGTTAGGTAGGCTTTCGACAGTGGTGACAGTGCCATTTTGCATAGAATCTTCAGGCATAGATGGCGCTAACATCCCACCCCCTGGTGCATCCTGATGGGGACTCACGAACTCCAAAGCGGCTAGCTTAGATGTTGGACGGCGAATGGTACCGGTGCCTGTGCGAACTGTAGCACTTCCCACTTGACCGTCTGACGATGTGATGAAGTCGACAATGCGACCTGTTTGCCACTGACCTCTGGGTAACTGGGGGTCACAAACCAATACTATTTGACCCGGTTGAAATGGAACTGCTTCTTTATGCCATTTTCATCGTCTGAGCAGCTGTGGCAAATAATCATGGATCCAGCGCTTCCGCAAGCGATCCTTCAAATTTTGTGCTATCTTCCACTGCTTCTTTAGGCACACCCTTTCAGCGACATCACTCGGCGTCTGTGTGAAATTGCAACAACCCAAGAGAAAATGGTTGGGCGTTAATGGCTCTGGACTTTGTGGCGATATGAGAATGTCAGTAAGCGGACGACCATTTACAAAGCGAAACGTTTCTAAGCGCCTCCTCCAACACCATTTGTAAAATTCTCTTTACGCATTGGATTAACCTTTCCCAACAACCGCCTTCTGCTGGATTTGCAGGACAACTAAATTTCCACTCGATTTTGTCTTTTGAGGTTTTGCCCTGAATAGTGTCAAAGTCGAATATCCGGTCTTCTTTCTTCATTTCACGCTGTGCACTAATGAAATTAGTGCCGTTATCGGTTCTCATACGGACTGGTATTCCTCTGCGGTTTACGAAATTGCGTAGAAATATCAAGAAAGCGTCGGTCGACAAATCTGATGCGACTTCCAAGTGGATAGCTCTGGTGGTAAAGCATGAATAAGGCTATCTAGCGCTTTTCACGTCGACGACCCACAGCGACGAAAAATGGCCCACAGTAGTCGACACCAGTGTACGAAAATGGGCAAACGAATGGAGTCAAACGATCGGATGGCAACTGACCCATCAACGGTGCGACTGGCTTTACCTTTGCTCGTATGCACACCGGGCATAGCTTCTTCACGACCTTAAGAAGGGCGTGTGCGTTTGGCACCCAGAACTGTTGACGCATTTCGTTAATTGATAATCTGCTATTCTGGTGATAATTTTTCTTATGGAAGTGATTCAAAACGACTAACGATATTTGGTGTTTTTGTGGCACGTGCTGACTCTGGTAAACAATATGCAGCGTCAATTATAACACTAATTCGTAATATTCCGTCTTCATCCAATTTCGGTGTAAGTTGAAATATGGGACTTGACCTTGACGGACATTTATTTGCTTTTAACATGCTGATTTCTGTGGCGTAAATTTCTGACTGAGCTTGACGAAAAACGTAGTGTTCTATGAGTTCACTCGGTTCCAGCTCACCATATCGGCGTGGTTTTGACTTTAAATTGTACGCTGCCACACGAACGAGTTTATTAACGATGAAAATTTTGCGATATTTATGACAGGTTGATCTGTTTGTACAACTACCAATGCTCGTTTTACGTACTCTTCCTCTCCCTCAGTTGTCTGTATTGGCGATGGTTCGATTGGCCACAACTCACAATGCTTCGTCTCCATATATCGGCAAAAAAAAAAAAAAAAATCGTCACCTACTCTACCTTTGTGAAGACTGCGTCGACTTGCCTGGAAAAATTGGCAGTTCTCTTGACGCAGCAGCTTCGAATCATAAGTTCTTGTTTGATCTATTTTCTAAAGCTTTCGAAAATAAATTCAGTGAACTGTCGAAACAATTTCAAGATTTAAAGGACCTAGTTGCTTTATCTCTATCATGCCGCAAAAAACCAAATGCGAATAATCTAAATGATAAAACTATCAGTGATCTTAATGCCAGTGATCTTAATGCCAATAACCTAAACGTCGGCAGTGCTGGCGCTCATAACACTGGACCTATCACCACCCCGCAAATAGCATCGCCGCACCCGCCACCAAACAGGAATGCAGTGGCTACATTATCCAGTTGCTGCGCTACGACATCGACGCCTGTCACAATCCGTATTGAAGATGATACTACTGTTTGCGATGTGCATGCCACTTATAAAGATCCACTGCACTCGAAGGCTGGCTCCGTCCCTGGTGATGTAATAAAATCGCCGAAGACGTCAGTCCACCCATCTGCTGATACTCACTTGGGCAACAACAACGCGTCCTGCAGCAAGAAAAACAAAAACAAAAGTAACATAACGGTGGGCTCAGCAGCTGCTGTCGCCATACCATCGAAGTCTCCAGACGTCAACAGTGGCGCACGCGTAGTAAAAGGCATAAGCAGCTCTGACGTGCTTGTTCTGGGTACAAACCCCAACAAGGAGGTAGATGTTGCCGATCAATTGCAATGGATTCATTTATCGTCATTTAAACCATCCGTTAATGCTGAGGATATAAAAAATTATGTCTCTAAGCACTCAGGCGTCGCATATTCCCATTTAGCCTGTTACAGACTAGTAAGGAAAGGAGTGGAAGAAACTACCCTTACCAAGGTGAATTTCCAGCTAGGCATATATTCATCAGACTTCGACAGGGTATTAGATTCCTCTATTTGGCCCGCAGAAGTAAGGGTTAGGCCTTTTAACAATAATTTTTTTCGAACAACAGGCGACCCCCCCACCACTCGTTAACTGATAATGCTAATATTGAATCGCGTAAATCTGACATCTTGCTTTATTTCCATAACGCTGGTGGTTTGCGGACAAAAACAAACTCTCTCTTTCAATCTGCAGCGGCGCATGATTTCGACATAATAATAATTGTGGAGACATGGCTTACACCCGATTTTGTATCAACTGAGTTATTTGATGCATACTACCATGTTTATCGTAATGATCGGACCCTGGAGCACGGTACAACCAGAGGTGGAGGCATATTGGCTGCTATCTCATCGTCACTTTTAAGTCGTGAAGTCAAACTCCCACTAGTTAGATCTGAAATCGAACAGATGTGTATTGCTGTTAATATCGGTGGTGTTCCCGATACGGGTATAAATGAAATATTTTTCTGCATTAGTTACATTCCACCAAATAGTCCAGTTCAAATCTATAGACTGCATATAGACAATATAAGCTCTCTCACCAGCTCACTTCAACCATATCAAACCGCGAACGTTACTGGTGATTTTAATATAGGTGACGTTCAGTGGATTTATAATAGCGAGGATAAATATTTTACACCGTTTAATTTGAAATCCCATTCTGAATCATTGTTATGCGACACGTTGTACTCCTTAGGCCTGTTTCAAATTAATGGCGTACCGAATGACCTCAATAGAATACTAGACTTAGTTTTTATGAATAATGATATGGCATTTAATTTATCAAAATGCAACATACCACTAACACGCGAATCCATCCATCATAAAGCGATTACTATTCAGTTGTCTTTCTTTAAATTTAATTGGGACTCAGAAGTTGAGTTTCTCAAAAGCAAACTATCCAGCCCTTAATCAGCTTTTGGATGAATGGAAGTTTGCTTTCTTATCACCAATCTACAAATCTGGCTTAAGGAACTTAGCCAATAACTATCGTCCCATTGCAAAGCTTTCCATTATACCAAAAGTGTTAGATAAATTAGTTAATAATCAGTTGTTCAATGCCTTTAAACGTCATATTAGGTTCTTTTCTTTACTTTCCAGCAAAACATTAACTTCCCAAAGGCCAAATCTATGGTATAAATCCATAGAGCAGACCACCAGGAGTTAAGGTTTGGAAAATCTCAATATTGGCATAGGCGGTTATGAAAGTTTCACTTAGCGGTTATGCAGTTTAAACGACGATATGATGGTTTCTCGCATGAAAAAAGATAAATGACACGCCCGAAAATTTAAGAAAGAATAAAAAATTGAAATCATCAGAAAAGAAAAATATGGATTTTAATATATCCCTTTAAGTGTTCTATTGCCTTAGAAAAACAAATTTCGACTGACATACTCGCTCGAAAACGATTTCAAGCAAGCTTCTGGAAATTCGAAAATTATGACGATAGCTCGGAACTACAATTTCAATGTACTGAAGTAAACAATTCCTGGTATTTCGATTGGTTAGAAACAAACCGATGTCGACTGACCTTAAACTTTCTACAGCTACCTGTTCAATCTCATCATCGTTTTCAATAGGCTCCATAAGCATTGTTACAATTCTTAAAAATCTCTGTATGTACAAATGTATATATGAAGATGGATTTGTCTAATAGCAAACAGTGAAAGGTAAGGGTGAATTGTAAGAATAATATTTCTTACTTCTTTCATTACAGCCGATCCGGCGGAAGATGCAGTCTCATCGTGGTTCTTGTTTTGAGCCGCTGTCTAATGTATATATGTACATATATTTCAATACAGGATTAGTTTGACAGCATCCATACATTATAAATAACTTCCCGTTTCCATATTAAACCTTTTTTTTTTTAATAAAAATAGCCATATAACTTGATTTACTACGTATATATTTACTTTTGTATTTTCAAATACAAATTTGAATTCCTTTTTCCACATTTGACATTTCTTCTTCTTCTTGCTAGTGTCTTGCTAGTGGAAATTTGTTCAGTAAAAAAGTTAGTAGAACTATCATTGCCGCTCTCACCAGTTTCGTTCAGTGCTCTCTCAATTTTTGTTCAGTTCGCTCTCTTTTACTGGAGAGAAACCAAAGAAACACAAATTATATGTCAAATCTAAAAATTAGTGTTTATTAACGTTAATTAGTGGATAGAGAAACAAAGCTATTGTTACAGAGCAGCATGGGTTTTTCCCGGGAAAATTTACCAGCACCAATTTAGCGATTTTCACTAATTTTGTGATAAACAATATCGAGAAGGGGCACCAAGTCGAAGCCCTCTACACGGATTTCGTCAAAGCCTTTGATAGCCTCAATCATATTCTGCTACTTAAGAAGCTAGAAATACTCGGTGTTCATTCAAAAGCTCTTGAGTGGTTAAAATCTTACCTATCGAACAGAAAATTGATTGTCAAAATCGGAAACTGCTGTTCTGATCCTATAAAAGCTACTTGGGGCGTCCCTCAGGGCAGTCACCTCGGACCTCTGCTATTTTCAATTTTCATCAACGACATACAGAACGAGCTAAAGTTCTGTAATTTCTTAATGTATGCTGATGACATAAAGGTTTTTCTGAAAATTAAAGAGCCTAGTGATCTCGTTAACATGCAATTCGATATTGCTTCGCTGGTGTCTTGGTGTGACCGAAACAGCCTAAAACTGAACTTTGACAAGTGTAACATTATCTCTTTCTCGCGGAGCAACTCCGTTATTCATCACAACTACTTGTTCAACGATCTAGACGCGTTCAACCGCCAAACTATTGTAAAGGATTTAGGAGTTTACTTAGATTACAAACTCAAGTTTGATTTTCATAGAGAATATGTGATATCCTCGGCAAACTCTAAATTAGGCTTCATCAAACGCAATTCTAGGGACTTTCGCGACCCTCTCACTCTAAAAAGTATCTTCACCTGCCTAGTAAGATCCGTAGTTGAGTACGCCGGCGTCATATGGGACCCCAATACCGAAATCCATTCCCACAGAGTAGAGAGCGTTCAGCGACGTTTCACAAAATTTGCCCTCAGGCGACTTTACTCAGTTGACGATATGCCAACCTATGAGCTGAGGTGTAGGATTCTCAATTTATCTAATCTCGCAAGCAGAAGGAAAATGAATGGTATTCTCTTTATTAAGGATATCTATGACGGAAAAATAAACTCTCCAGAGCTTCTTGCTCTTTTACCGTTTCATGTACCGGGAACATCTTTAAGAGAGCACTATATCTTCTATTGTAAGACGCATAGGACGAAATATGGTGGGAATGAACCTATAAATAAGTTTACATCGCTTTGCAATTCCATCTGCAGCATATCAGACCTTGACTTGAGTAGGCCATGTTTGAAAAATAAGTTAATCGAATTGATCTGTAATAATGTATTGTGATTATTTTATTGTGGTATCAAACTATTTTCTTTTTTGTTTTTGTTTTTATGCTCTCGAAGCAGTAATAATTGATTCTTGTATTCTGTGAATATTTATGTATATATCAATGTAGGAGCATTGTATTTTTGTTATGATGAATCTGTGAGGGCTGAGCCTGGTAGATTGCTGAATAAATAAATAAAATTAGGGGAGTAATCGCAGAACAATGAAATTTTGTGTACAGACATAAAATACTAGAGATAAGAAAAAAACGAAGTGTTGACTAAATCGATGCAAGGTCATGACTACCTCCCATATGTCCTTGATTTTAAAGTTGTGATTTCAACTTCAATTTCAAACAGAATGAAATCAAATTTGGTATATTTTTATAGAATTATGCTTTTGAACTAGGTTATAAGTTTCGTTCTTTTATGTGAAAGGATATAACTACCTCCCATATATCCTTAATTTTAAAATTGTGATTTCAACTTCAATTTCAAACAGAATGAAATCAAATTTGGTGTATGTTTATTAGAGCTGATGATACCCGTGTACCCGGGTACCCGGCCCTTTTACTACCCGGGCAGCCGGGTAATGCCGGTATCTCTTTCTCGCGGAGCAACTCCGTTATTCATCACAACTACTTGTTCAACGATCTAGACGCGTCTGGTAGATTGCTGAATAAATAAATAAAATTAGGGGAGTAATCGCAGAACAATGAAATTTTGTGTACAGACATAAAATACTAGAGATAAGAAAAAAACGAAGTGTTGACTAAATCGATGCAAGGTCATGACTACCTCCCATATGTCCTTGATTTTAAAGTTGTGATTTCAACTTCAATTTCAAACAGAATGAAATCAAATTTGGTATATTTTTATAGAATTATGCTTTTGAACTAGGTTATAAGTTTCGTTCTTTTATGTGAAAGGATATAACTACCTCCCATATATCCTTAATTTTAAAATTGTGATTTCAACTTCAATTTCAAACAGAATGAAATCAAATTTGGTGTATGTTTATTAGAGCTGATGATACCCGTGTACCCGGGTACCCGGCCCTTTTACTACCCGGGCAGCCGGGTAATGCCCGGGTACCCGGGTACCCGGGCATTCTTGTTGATGCCGGCTAATGCGACAAACGCTGCTTACCACAATAGGCCGCTCGTTTATGGATGTAGCGATGTTTGGATGTTCAGACGTTTGCTTTTGTTCCTCAAAAACGTGGATTTATCGATAACTGAGTTATCGGTCAAAATGTGATTGCACAAAAACCTTAATATTACCCTACAATATGAGTATCAAACGAAAGGGGATGGCCCCAGGTTTCATTTTAACTTCGATATATTTCGATAAATTTATCGATAACTGAGTTATCGGCCAAAACGCGAATGCAGAAAAACCTAAATATCTTACAATATGGGTATCAAACGAAAGGGGATGGCCCCAGGTTTAATTTGAACTTCGATATATTTCGATATATTTATCGATAACTGAGTTATCGGTCAAAATGTGATTGCACAAAAACCTTAATATTACCCTACAATATGAGTATCAAACGAAAGGGGATGGCCCCAGGTTTCATTATAACTTCGATATATTTCGATAAATTTATCGATAACTGAGTTATCGGCCAAAACGCGAATGCACAAAAACCTAAATATTATCTTACAATATGGGTATCAAACGAAAGGGGATGGCCGCAGGTTTCATTTGAACTTCGATATATTTCGATATATTTATCGATAACTGAGTTATCGGTAAAAATGCGATTGCACAAAAACCTTAATATTATCTTACAATATGGGTATCAAACGAAAGGGAATGGCCCCAGGTTTCGTTTGAACTTCGATATATTTCGATAAATTTATCGATAACTGAGTTATCGGTCAAAATGCGATTGTACAAAAACCTTAATATTACCCTACAATATGGGCATCAAACGAAAGGGGATGGCCCCAGGTTTCATTTGAACTTCGATATATTTCGATAAATTTATCGATAACTGAGTTATCGGCCAAAACGCGAATGCACAAAAACCTAAATATTATCTTACAATATGGGTATCAAACGAAAGGGGATGGCCCCAGGTTTCATTTGAACTTCGATATATTTCGATATATTTATCGATAACTGAGTTATCGGTCAAAATGCGATTGTACAAAAACCTTAATACTACCCTACAATATGGGCATCAAACGAAAGGGGATGGCCCCAGGTTTCATTTGAACTTCGATATATTTCGATAAATTGATCGATAACTGAGTTATCGGTCAAAATGCGATTGCACAAAAACCTTAATATTACCCTACAATATGAGTATCAAACGAAAGGGAATGGCCCCAGGTTTCGTTTGAACTTCGATATATTTCGATAAATTTATCGATAACTGAGTTATCGGTAAAAATGCGATTGCACAAAAACCTAAATATTATCTTACAATATGGGTATCAAACGAAAGGGGATGGCCCCAGGTTTCATTTGAACTTCGATATATTTCGATAAATTTATCGATAACTGAGTTATCGGTCAAAATGTGATTGCCCAAAAACCTAATTTTGTACGACTAGCTGGACCCGTGCGCATCTTGCGCAAAAAATAATATAACATACGTGGCGCCAGTCGATATGGTTTGTGCTGTCATGCCTATTTTAAAAACTTATATTTATTTGGTTTTATATCTACAGTTGAACTTATAGAACTTTCAATGAAACGTAGAATTGCCTTTATGGTTGACAAAGATATCGCATAAAATGTTTTTATTATACCTATGTATATATGTGTATTATATAAAGGTGGGCGTAGTCCCTGCCGACTTGGGAAAATTTTTTTCCAAACGTTTACCTTGGCACAAATCGATTTATCTGCTACGATTCCTGAGTTTTGACTTATAAATCTTTGAAAATTTGCCCCTCTTGGCCCATTTTTTCAAAATTTCAGCATATTTCCTTATAACGGCATGGATGAAATTTCATTACTCGGGCTTTATACATACATATGCCTTATTTTAAACCCAACCTTCTCTATTCCCATTAGAATCTGTGTACAAAATTTCATTAAAATATTTCTATTTTTTCGCAAGTTAGAGTGTTTACGGTCTGTCGGACGGACATGGTTCAATAAATTTTTTTTTTCATCCTGATCGTTTTGATTTATGTAAGTCCATATCTATCTCAATTATTTTATGGTCTTACGTACAACTATTATTGGATCAAAAGTATAAATACATATACATATATTGTACTACGTACAGCTGTGTACGAGTATAAATAAGCAAATCCCATGCTGAAAAAACCCCATTCAGCGTAAGTATGAATACACACGTGTTCGCCTAAAATAATGTGATGTTTACATACAAATATACAGCTGAAGCTTATAAAAGTGTTTTAAAATATACACCACAGTTGAACTGGAGCGACATCTACATTTGAAATTTTAATTTAACTTTTTACTGTTGTTAGAATAAAATAATTCTGAAGGCATAGTTTTAGGCGCAAATCTTTTAGTTTAAATTTAAACATTTAATTTTTGCAAAATACTATTAAAAAAGTACCAAGCCCAATAAAACACCGTTTAACATGAATAGCTACTTTATACCTTTAAAACGATGCCTTACTTATTAATTTTGGTAAATTATGTGAGCAGAAAAAGGGATATTTGCATAAAAACAACAATTAGAAATAATATATATGATATATCGACCAAATTTTTTGTGTCATTTTATATGCTTTTGTTGTAGAAACTAAGCACATTTTATGCCAAAAAAGCAGTAATATATTAATTTGAACTCTTTCCTATATAATACAGCCAGAAATATCATAATATTTGTAAATATGTTCTGAGAAAAAAAAACACCGCATGTAGCACAGTACACGTGATGGAAGTTAACTTATTACATTAAGACCAGCCACAAATGACAGCAGAAAACGCGCAGAACTTGGGCAGGAAGAAAACGCCGGTTTACAAGAACCTTCGATTTCCTTGTATTTCTGCCAATGTGCACACATGAAGACGCGCGTTGTTATGGCTTTCTGCCCATATTCTGCGCGTTTTCTGCCGTCATGTGTGGCTGGTCTAAGAGTAATTATAACGAAAAAATCTGTAGTGAGTTTCTGTAACTCATATCGATCAATGTTCTCTACTGAAATAGTCGATTTGACGTCATCATGACGTCATTCTCGATGCATGCGTTTCTGTATGAAAATCGAGTCGAATGGATCGATAGAACTGACAAATCAGCTGATATGTTCCATTCCAATTCAGTAGGAATGATCGATTAAAGGTGTTTCTGTAAGCAAAATAGTCGATATATTATCTATCAATATACTCGCCAACTTTTTAAACGGTGAGAAAGCTTTCACCGGTCGAGAAAATGGACAAAACAGCCGAATTCAGCCAGAATGTAAGTATATTTTAATTAAAACAAATTATTTATGTATATATGTACATGCTATATATTAATGAATATACATTTAAATATATTTAATATATACTTGAAAGAGTTTTTAGTGCTTAGCACGAAATTTTTATTTTTAATTAAAAAAAAAAAAAAAAATTGAATTAAAAATAAAAATTTCGTGCTAAGCACTAAAAACTCTTTCAAGTAAAATTGTTAACGTTGTTTGGTATATACATAAAATAAATACCAACAACAATGTTCATTGCGAACTGCCTACAACAAAAATTCAGCACGTTTGTGGAGAATATATGCAAAAGCATATACACACTAACGTTAATGTTGAAAATGAAAAAGGCAAAAGTGGGGAAAAATCCAACAGCTTGCACAGAGTCTCAATGGCCGAGTGTGTTTATCCGTTGGGTCATTGCGGCTGAAGTTGGAATGGACTCGGGTTCAATCCCCGGTGCATCCACTTCCGAAAAGAGTGCTGATGATCGAAAATGGTTTTTCGTGAAATAGCTATACACTCAACCTTCGCTGTAAATAGTTGTTGAATTTTTTTCCACTTACCCCAACAATTAAAAAAATTGAATTAAAAATAAAAATTTCGTGCTAAGCACTAAAAACTCTTTCAAGTAAAATTGTTAACGTTGTTTGGTATATACATAAAATAAATACCAACAACAATGTTCATTGCGAACTGCCTACAACAAAAATTCAGCACGTTTGTGGAGAATATATGCAAAAGCATATACACACTAACGTTAATGTTGAAAATGAAAAAGGCAAAAGTGGGCAAAAATCCAACAGCTTGCACAGAGTCTCAATGGCCGAGTGTGTTTATCCGTTGGGTCATTGCGGCTGAAGTTGGAATGGACTCGGGTTCAATCCCCGGTGCATCCACTTCCGAAAAGAGTGCTGATGATCGAAAATGGTTTTTCGTGAAATAGCTATACACTCAACCTTCGCTGTAAATAGTTGTTGAATTTTTTTCCACTTACCCCAACAATTAAAAAAATTGAATTAAAAAGAAAAATTTCGTGCTAAGCACTAAAAACTCTTTCAAGTAAAATTGTTAACGTTGTTTGGTATATACATAAAATAAATACCAACAACAATGTTCATTGCGAACTGCCTACAACAAAAATTCAGCACGTTTGTGGAGAATATATGCAAAAGCATATACACACTAACGTTAATGTTGAAAATGAAAAAGGCAAAAAGTGGGGAAAAATCCAACAGCTTGCACAGAGTCTCAATGGCCGAGTGTGTTTATCCGTTGGGTCATTGCGGCTGAAGTTGGAATGGACTCGGGTTCAATCCCCGGTGCATCCACTTCCGAAAAGAGTGCTGATGATCGAAAATGGTTTTTCGTGAAATAGCTATACACTCAACCTTCGCTGTAAATAGTTGTTGAATTTTTTTCCACTTACCCCAACAATTAAAAAAATTGAATTAAAAATAAAAATTTCGTGCTAAGCACTAAAAACTCTTTCAAGTAAAATTGTTAACGTTGTTTGGTATATACATAAAATAAATACCAACAACAATGTTCATTGCGAACTGCCTACAACAAAAATTCAGCACGTTTGTGGAGAATATATGCAAAAGCATATACACACTAACGTTAATGTTGAAAATGAAAAAGGCAAAAGTGGGGAAAAATCCAACAGCTTGCACAGAGTCTCAATGGCCGAGTGTGTTTATCCGTTGGGTCATTGCGGCTGAAGTTGGAATGGACTCGGGTTCAATCCCCGGTGCATCCACTTCCGAAAAGAGTGCTGATGATCGAAAATGGTTTTTCGTGAAATAGCTATACACTCAACCTTCGCTGTAAATAGTTGTGGAATTTTTTTCCACTTACCCCAACAATTATATTTAATATATATTTAAAGGATTTGTAGAGTCTCTTAAGGAGCGTCTTTGTGCTCCCAAAATGCACACATACACACGTTTCTGCCTGTACATGCGCATTGTCGCTTGTCAAATTAGAAATAGGTCTATATTTGCGGCAGCGACAAATGCAACCCTTCTGCCGTGAAGTCGTGCTGGCGATAAATTGTGTGCGCCCATAAGAACATGTGCATTTTACTTTTGACAGCTGGCTGCTTGTCGCTCGCCGGTTCGAATGTGCTTAGAGCATTACATTTATTTTGGCGTTTAAGTTCTCGATTGGCGTTTCATCATCACTGTTCCGAATTTTATCGATTAATGCTTGTCGAATCGACGTGACGTCATCAAAATAGACAAATCCACTCGATTTCTTACAGAAACTCACTACTGAAGTAAAATGACGTCTAAGCTTGTTACTTTGTTTTGCTTTTATTAAATTTTTTAAACCACGTTAAATTAATCCAAAATGAAGTAAGATATCCTATACAAATAAAACGCTTATGGTTTCAGACAAATCGCAAAAAATAGTATACCTTTGACCCATATCTGGGTAACCGACCCAGGAATAATAATCAGTACATCCTACGTGAAAGCCCTGCACAACACCTTTCAGGAGCATCCCATGGGAAATGGTAAATTTGTCCCGTACAAACATTTCGATTTCTCACACATATACCAGTTTTTTCAAATGCAAGCTTTTGCTTTTGTTTAGAAATTAGCCACACAATATTGATGTACCAGAAACTTTTGTTTGATAACATTTTGGCTTGTCTGTAAATTGTAAACATTTAAACCATTTGTAACGTACAAACAATGTAAAAAATTACATTACAGCATTTTTAATTCTTTTGGAATAACCTTATTTCTAATATTTTTTCTGTTTGAATAAAACTTGATATTAGTGCTACCACATTTACTTTTTTATTTTTATCTAATACAATTAATTTGCCAAAAATTGCTCCTGGTTCGCATAAACCAAGGATCATGGTAGACCAGTCCTGTCCCGTACAAACACATAACTTTTTTAAGATTTTTCATACATACACGAATATTTCAAAAGCAAGGTTCTGCTTTTAAAAAGAGTATTATCAAACAGTAATAATGCACCAGATATTCCGTTGGTTAACATTTTGGTGTGCCTTTAATTCAAATCGAAAACTGTAAAGATTCGTACAATTTGTCCCGTACAAACCTTGATTTGATACCAATATTGCTCAGAAATATTCCGTGGTTAACCAATACCCGGATTCTAGAAATTGCCATCGCTAAATGAGATCGCCATCCCATTTCGTTTGATACCCATATTGTAAGGTAATATTAAGGTTTTTGTGCATTCGCACTTTGACCGATAACTCAGTTATCGATAAATTTATCGAAATATATCGAAGTTCAAACGAAACCTGGGGCCATCCCCTTTCGTTTGATACCCATATTGTAGGGTAACATTAAGGTTTTTGTGCAATCGCATTTTGACTGATAACTCAGTTATCGATAAATTTATCGAAATATATCGAAGTTAAAATGAAACCTGGGGCCATCCCCTTTCGTTTGATACTCATACTGTAGGGTAATGTTAAGGTTTTTGTGCAATCACATTTTGACCGAGAACTCGGTTATCGATAAATTTATCGAAATATATCGAAGTTAAAATGAAACCTGGGGCCATCCCCTTTCGTTTGATACCCATATTGTAGGGTAATATTAAGGTTTTTGAGCAATCACATTTTGACCGATAACTCAGTTATCGATAAATTTATCGAAATATATCGAAGTTCAAATGAAACCTGGGGCCATCCCCTTTCGTTGATACCCATATTGTAGGGTAATATTAAGGTTTTTGTGAATCACATTTTAACCGATAACTCAGTTATCGATAAATTTATCGAAATATATCGAACTTCAAATGAAACCAGGGGCCATCCCCTTTCGTTTGATAGCCATATTGTAGGGTAATATTAAGGTTTTTGTGCAATCGCATTTTGACCGATAACTCAGTTATCGATAAATTTATCGAAATATATCGAAGTTCAAATGAAACCTGGGGCCATCCCCTTCGTTTAATACCCATATTTTAGGGTAATATTAAGGTTTTTGTGCAATCACATTTTGACCGATAACTCAGTTATCGATAAATTTATCGAAATATATCGAAGTTCAAATGAAACCTGGGGCCATCCCCTTTCGTTTGATACCCATATTGTAAGATAATATTAAGGTTTTTTTGCATTCGCGTTTTGGCCGATAACTCAGTTATCGATAGATTTATCGAAATATATCGAAGTTAAAATGAAACCTGGGGCCATCCCCTTTCGTTTGATACCCATATTGTAAGATAATATTTAGGTTTTTGTGCATTCGCGTTTTGGCCGATAACTCAGTTATCGATAAATTTATCGAAATATATCGAAGTTAAAAGGAAACCTGGGGCCATCCCCTTTCGTTTGATACTCATATTGTAGGGTAATATTAAGGTTTTTGTGCAATCATATTTTGACCGACAACTCAGTTATCGATAAATTTATCGAAATATATCGAAGTTCAAATGAAACCTGGGGCCATCCCCTTTCGTTTGATACTCATATTGTAGGGTAATATTAAGGTTTTTGTGCAATCACATTTGGACCGATAACTCAGTTATCGATAAATTTATCGAAATATATCGAAGTTCAAATGAAACCTGGGGCCATCCCCTTTCGTTTGATACCCATATTGTAGGATAATATTAAGGATTTTGTGCAATCACATTTTGACCGATAACTCAGTTATCGATAAATTTATCGAAATATATCGCAGTTCAAATGAAACCTGGGGCCATCCCCTTTCGTTTGATACCCATATTGTAAGATAATATTAAGGTTTTTGTGCATTCGCATTTTGACCGATAAGTCAGTTATCGATAAATTTATCGAAATATATCGAAGTTAAAATAAAACCTGGGGCCATCCCCTTTCGTTTGATACTCATATTGTACGATCTTTCTATACATACGGAGTCTTTAAAATTTGATTTCTAACAGTTTCGAGGCCGCCCGGGTACCCGGGTAATTTTTCGATGCCCGGCTACCCGGCATAGATCGGGCCTGCCCGGGTAATAAAAAACCCGGGTACCCGGGTACCCGGGCATTTTAATACCCGGGTAGGGCTTCATTCACTACCCGGGTACCCGGGTATCTCATTACCCGGGTCAAATCATCAGCCCTAATGTTTATTGAATTATTATAACAGCATTATTAAAAGTATTTGCAATTAATTTGTGTTATTAAAGGCTCTGTTCAGAAACTCAGTTTGAAGCGCAACCCGATTTTGTAGTGCAAGCAGAACGTTCATAAACGTAAATTTTGCATGAAGCGTCGCTCATCACAATCATCAAAAAAATAATTACTGCCGCTGTTGCGTTTCATGCAGCGTTTCTGAACATAGCCAAAATTGCATTATTGCATATTCCATTAAATATATAGCAATCATGCTTACCCTTATCTTTCCATTTTTTTAAAGCAAAAATTGCAGACACAAATTTTCTGTTGCCGATTATTCAAACAAACTGCACGGTTGATGTGTCAAACGAACGGTTGACTTTTGCAGGTGTTGCAACAAACACGCGAAGAACGTGATACTTGCAACACTGCGGTTCTGATTGCCGTCGCGAACGTACCCATGTTTTTAAACTAGGTGACAAGTTTCGTCCTTTTAAGTGCAAGGACATGACTATATCCTTTTTTACAAAAATTAATTTTTATATTAACATGTAATCACAATACATTAAAAACGATCTATAACATATATAATTATCCTTTTAGAATCAAGGATGGACTACTACCGTTAGTTATTGCAAAAAATGGTTCTAAAGAAAATTACTTTTAAATTTGTTCAGAAAATATGTTGGTTGTTATAGTTTAATGCACTATTTTATTGCAAAATGTCAATATGATGTTGGCACATATCAAATTTTAACTTTTAAAAGCGCAATATTATTAGAGTTAACTTAGGAAAAATTTTTTATTATAAAATTTTTCCATGAAAAAATAAAATTTTTGGGGTGTTAAATAAAGTACAAAATTAGCGATTTCCGGCATAATTTTTGAACCTTTTTCTTTTTTGGTAGCAAGACCTCCTAGCATAGAATCGAAAATTAAAATAAAAAAATAGTCGTTTTTTCTTGTTTTTTTTTTTAATTTTGTCAAACTGTAAAAATTTTTGTGTCTCACCTAAAAAAGTTAGTATTACATGTATGTTTTTGTCAGTATTTGTCACATATTTATAAAAACTGTATATTTTATCCTAATTAGGCTGATTTCCTATAGCATGAGAGAAAAAATAGTTCCATGTATTAATTTTTTTAAATTTTTTCCATACCATATATATAAGGTTCTGTAGAATTTTCTAAAATTTTGAAAATATGGCTTTACAAAATTGTACACTTTCTACATTTCCGGTAAAAAACAGTGCAATTTGTTTACATATTCTACTAGACCACTTCAAAGTTAACCAAATTCGCAAATAAAAAAATAGGCGTTCTTTTTTTAATTTTTTGTTTGACTCCATTAAACTTTAGTAATTTTTTGAACTGCAATAAAAAAGTTGCAAATGTTTCGATGGAACTAGTCACCTTTCTGAAATAAATCATTTATCAAAAGTTAAGGGTAATGCCCGGGTACCCGGGTTTTTTATTACCCGGGCAGGCCCGATCGATGCCGGGTAGCCGGGCATCAAAAAATTACCCGGGTACCCGGGCGGCCTCGAAACTGTTAGAAATCAAATTTTAAAGACTCCGTATGTATAGAAAGATCGTACAATATGAGTATCAAACGAAAGGGGATGGCCCCAGGTTTTATTTTAACTTCGATATATTATAAAAGCTCGGTTTAATAATAGTGCTAAATATAGCCGCAGAACTCAAAAAGCACACACACAGTTTATTTCTGTTCTTTTATTTTTTATAGTTTTAATTTATTTCTTTATTTCTGTCTTAATTTTTTAGCTTATTTTATTTTTGAATATCTTTTTATTTCGCGAGTTAGCCGGCACGTCCACACATCAGTTTTACCAAATTCAATTGGAAGATGGCCGACTGGTTCACGAAGAACCAAACCGATTTCAAACCCACCACAGGTGGCATACGCTACGCGATCCATAACTTATTGGCATACGCTACACTGTCAATATGAGTCGCAATGCATGGATTTCATCTATATTAAACGTCTGACGCATCTCATTAACTTCTACTACACCATCCCTCTTATGGAAAAAAGATTGAAGTTGGAAAGTGGTCAATATTGCCGAATTCAATCTTTTTTGGGATATTGTGTGATTAAATTGATGTGTTTGAACGAATAATGGTTAGGGTGACCATCCCTTCCCACATTGCGTTCAACCAAAGCAATTTAATTGGACATTGTAAAAAGCTATAATATTTGAACGAAAATTTATATGTATGTGTTGAAATTTAAGTGAATTCTGATAAATTGGATACTTATATGAATTAATTTGCCGGTGTGAATTTGACGTTTGGACGTTGCGGCTATACTTACTTTTAGTCTATTTACTTATTTAATTAAAAATATTCTTATTTTACTTATACTAAGCTTATGCTTATATTTGCTTATGCATGTTATAAAATTCCAAATTTGAAATGATAATATATATATAAATATATAAATATTAAAATTTATAATTTTGTTGCATGTTTCTAATTCATGTTTGTATAAATTCTTTGTACATTTTTCTTTAGCTTATAATTTGTGTTTTTCTTTTCTTAAAAATACCATTTTTAAATACTTAATGTAACTAGTTATGACAATCGGTTATCTAGTACTTTTTTTTCTTGTGAAACTTATTTTATATTTTTTTTTTGTAAATATAACTAGCTCAAAATATATGTATGTTTAAATTTCAGTTTACTTTGCGTACACGGTTTTTATGAACCGTTTTTAATTTATTTTTTGCTTTATCAAATACAGTGACGTTCACGCCGTCTACTGCTTTTACTTCGTGAGGACCTTCATATATGTTTTCATGTTTGAGTCTTGGCTCTTTTTGAATTAATACATGGTCACTCTCTTTAATTTGTAATGGCCGGGAATTTTTGTCATATTGCTCTTTATTAGCAAGCTTATGTTTTTCAACAAGTTCTTTAACTAATACATGCGATTTTTGCATGCGAAATTTTGCTTCTTTTGCGTAATTATCCGCATTATAAAGTGGATCTATTTCTGTTTTATTTACTTCATTTGGCAAAGTGGCCTTTTTGCCGAAGACAAGCTCAAATGGAGTAAATTTGTTGTCAAAAACGGTATTGGGTGTTGTATTATACCAAAAGGTAAAATACTTCAAATAAGTGTCCCAGTCAGAAAAAGTTTCGTTTATGTATGCTCGTATGTATTCGTTGAAAACCCTATGGTTTCTTTCTATTGTACCAACAGTTTCATGGTGGTGCGCTGTTGAGAAATTATGGTCTATATTTAAAATACGTGTTAACTCTGAAAAAATTTCATTTTTATATTCTGTACCTAAATCGGTTCTAATGGTTTTCATTGTGCCATATACTAAAATAAAACTTTCAAAAATTGCTGAGGCTACTGTTTTAGCACTTTTGTCTGGTATTGCTACTGTAATTAAATATTTTGTCAGATCGCATATTATAGTAACAGCGAACTTGTTACCAAATTTGGATTCTGGCAAAGGTCCTATTGTATCTATTATGACTTCTTCAAATGGTTTGCTGGGTGTTGGCGTTATAACGAGATTTTCTTTTGTTTTTGGCTTAACTTTGTTTAACAAACATTTTTGGCAATTTTTGACAAATTTTGACGTATCACGCGTCATGTTTTTCCAAAAATATTTTGTACGAAGTTTAGCATATAATTTTTTTGCTCCGCAGTGTCCTCCACTAATCGGATCATTATGGTAAATTTCTAGTAATTTTTGTTTCTTTTCATTATCGGTAACTGTTTCGACAGGATCGGTTAGCATGATTTCTAAAGTTTTTAAAATTTTATTGCCATGGACTTTAAATAACTGAATCGAAATGTGATTAAAAAATATATCATCTTTTGGCCATTCTAATATCTTAATATTACGCTTGTTGGCTTCTAATTCAAGCCGCGAAAACAACTCATCGAAATTTGTTTTTTCGTTAACAGGCGTAAAATCAAGTAATTCTAACTTTTTATGTTTAAGATGCGCGCATATTACTAAATTCAAAATGGAATTATTTTTATCGTATTTAATGTATGTTTTTACTCTCGGTATCTTTTTTAAGTAATCGTAAGAAAATTTATCATAAACATGTAACTCTATATTTTTATGTTTATTAATTGGTATTGCCGGTTCTTGTTGTTGCTTCAACTGTTTGGTCTTTGATCGCGTTTGTACCGTAAGAATGCTTTTTGTTGCATCTTTTATTTCGTTCATAGTAATACGCGAAAGGGCGTCAGCTCCTACGTTCGATTTACCTTTAATGTACTCTATGGTGAAATTATACTCTGAAAGTTCTAATCTTATTCTTGCTAATTTAGATGCTGGATCTTTCATGTTGAAGAGGTATACTAACGGTCTATGATCTGATTTTACCGTGAAGTGTGTACCGTACACATAAGGTCTAAACTGTTTTATTGCGAAATGTATAGCTAACAACTCTAATTCGATTACGGGTTTTTTCTGTTCTGCATTGTTAAAAGATTTAGACGCATAACAAATTGGTAAATCATTATTATCATGGTTTTGACTTAATATAGCACCGCATCCGCTTTTAGAAGCATCTACAGTAATTATAAATTCCTTTGTAAAGTCAGGATATTGCAAAAGTTGAGGAGACATTAGGGCGGATCTAAGTTTTTCAAAAGCCAATTCACAACTATCATCCCAGACAAAATTAACATTTTTACGGCTTAGTCTATTTAGAGGTGCTGCTAGCGACGCAAAATTCTTTATAAAACGTCTGTAATAATTTGCAAATGCTACAAAACGCCTAACCGCGTCTTTGTCAGTCGGTTTCCTGTACTTCTTTATTGCGTCTATTTTAGAGTCGTCTGGCAGCAAACCCTTAGACGTGCATTTATGACCTAGAAATGTTACCTCAGAACGGAGAAAATTGCATTTATTGGGATTAAGTTTTAAATTAAATTTGCGACAAGTTTCAAAAACTTTTTCTAGATTTTTAAGATGATGTGTCTCACTACAACCGATGACGATAACATCGTCAACATACATGAATGCCTGATTTGGCGAAATGCCTGAAAAAGCCATTGACATCATACGGGAAAAAGAGTTTGGTGCTATGTTTAAGCCAAAAGGTAAAACCTTCCATCGAAATGCTCCGCGATCGGTACTGAAAGATGTTATGTCCCTAGAATCGGTGTGTAACGGAATCTGGTGAAAACCGGAAAAAAGATCGAGTGTTGAAAAATATTTCGCTCTTCCTAAATTATCCAAAATGTCGTCGACTCTTGCGAGCGGGAATTTATCAGCTATAAGTTTTTTATTGACTCCTCGAAAATCTACACACATGCGATACGCTTTTTGACCATTTGTAGCTTTCTTTGGGACTAAAATCAGTGGACTATTATAGTTCGAATAGCTAGGTTCAATCAGATCGTTATCTAACAATTTGTTTACTTGACGGTTTATTTCTTCACGCTGAGAATACGGTAGTCTATAGTTTTTTATGTATACTGGGTTATTGTCGGTTACTCTTAATTTCTGTTCATAAAAATTGTTTAAAGTCATTTTATCGGTATCAAGCGCAAAAATGTCGCCATATTTTATGCAAAGATCTAGCAAGTTATTTTGTGAATATTTGGGAATTTGGTTCTTTAAAATTGATGTTAATTTTTGTATTCTATTTTCGTCTTTATTGGTTTTATTTATTGAATAAACATTGTAATTTGACATTTTTTCTGTATGCAAGCTATTTTTCTTTAAATGAATTACCTTATCTGTCGTGTTTATCACTTTTACTACTGGGTTATCCGAATTAACAATACATTTCGTCGTAAACACACCTTTTGCAATTTCTTGCGAATCCACGAAAAGTGGCTGGGACGATTTTCCTAAATCAAAAATTCTAAAAATTTCACATCTTGGGGGTATGATACAACTGTCGCCTTCCGGCCCATGAATAATTGGTATCACAACTTTTTCATTGCCTACCCAAAAGGAAATGACGTTCGTTTCATAATTAATAACGCACTTGTTAAGTTTTAGAAAATCCTTGCCCAATATGCCATCTGATGGAATGTTAAAGTCTTCATCTACTACATGTAAGGTATGTGTTACGGAAAAATTAGAAAAATTTAAATTTGCATCAATTTTACCCAGAGTAGAAACAGTATTAGCGGTAACACCGGTAATATTAATAATGTCATTTGTATTTAATGGGAAATTGTAATCAATGCTAGATATTTTTACTAAGGAAATGTCGGCTTGTGTATCTACTAAAAAGGAGAAAAATTTATTAGACTGGTTTATTTGTAATTCTATGAAATCTGAATAATTTAAATTTAAACAATAGATGCCTTTTATTTTAGAAAAACCGTTTAATTGCTTAGATCGCTCTCCCTCAGTGTTCGCTCCTGAGGGGCATCGTAGTTTAAAGCGCGCACATTTGCGTTGCTACCTCTATTGTTGTTGCTATTGTTACTATTACTGCTGTTGTTACTATTACGGCTATTGTTATTGTTACGCGAATTTGCATTACCTCGATTGTCGCTATTTTGCCGAAAATTATTACTCTGTCTATTTTGGTTGTTGTTGTTGTACCTGTTGTTATTGTTGTTGTTCCTATTGAAATTGTTGTTATTGTTGAACCTATTAAAGTTATTGTTGTTATTGTACCTATTGAAGTTATTGTTGTATCTGTTGGCATTATTGTAGTAACTATTTCCATTATTTTGACGAAAATTGTTTTGATTGGAAAACCTTGAACGAAAAGCTAAAACCTGTCTTTCTGTCGCCTGAGTATTCTGTTCTACGATCATCTTTGCTACTACGTCTTTTGCATCAGTGAAGGAAGTCGATGCCAGAATTGCTTTCACTAAGTCAGAGCGCGTATTTAATCTGCAAACATTTACTGATTGCTCGACTGCCATTTCGTGCGCCTTAGCCTTCGACATGCCTTCAATTATTAGAGATCGTTCTAGAGCGTCAGCTAGTTCTTCTACACGTTTGGCAAAATCTGTTAAGTTATTATTGGAAACTCTGAGTGAAGCTATTTTTCCTGCAACTACCTTGGAATTGTCCGGCTTAATACGAATTCTAAGAGCGTCTTTAATGTCTTGTATTGATGTCACATTAGTCGGAATTGCTTCCCGTGCTTTTCCTTCAAGTTTTGATTTGACAAAAGATATAAGAGTTGTCTCAAGGTTTGCTTCTGCTAGACTTTCTATTAATTCGATTTTGTCTAGGAAGGAATCTAACGCTAATGGATCGCCAGCGTAATTTTCTCTTATAATCGTGGCGCAATAACTGATAAAAGACTTCTTTTGTTCGACTGTAGCCATATCGGAAAAGTTATTAAATGGTTCTGAAAAGTTCGATGAAATGTTCTCTAAATTGTTGGGTGAGCTAGTGGCTTTTAGTAAATCGTCTGAAAAAGCTATTGAATCTTTAAAATCGTCTTCAGATTCAGAATTCTCTATATTGAAATCTTCTATGAGCGCCAGAGGATCTGACGGAATTTCTAATTTGATGTCTAATTTTTCGAAACACTCTTTTAATTTCTCCTTGTTACGTGCGATTCTCGATAGTACTTCTGAAAGATTTTCAACTTGACTTTTCTTAACGTGTACCAAAATAGCATTAAACGTTTTTATTAAATCTTCTTTATATTCCTTAAGCTTTGACTCGTTTGTTGTTAATTTACGATTTTGCAATATGCGTTTAATAACTTTCTGAAAATTCTCTTGGTTTTGCTTAAAAACTTCGACAAAGTCTGTCATAACACGATAATGTTAAGAAAAGCACAAGTCGCAATTGACAAAAGCACCAGTCAAATCTTCAAAAGCACGTAACACGATAATTGTAAAAAAAATTTGTAAGCCGTTTCTAGTTCACCACATCTATTGAGAATTCTTGAAAATGTTGACTATTTGTATGATTTGCCAAAATGTTGAATTTGAATTGATATTATGCTGCTATTGTTGTTGAAACTTGTTGAAATTTTGAATGATTCGCCGAAAATGTTGAATTGTAATGAAATATTAATATATGTATAACCAAGCCTTTAAAACTGTGAAAAATCCTGTAAAATTTAGAAAATCCTGTAAAATATGTTTGTTCCAATTTAATTTCAAAGAGTTAAATATGTTATACTGGCCATGTGTGTTATTTTATTCGAAATTGAAAAATCCTGTATTGTGACAAAGCTGTTTTATATATATATCACGGACGCACCGCTTTCATCAAAAAAAAATGTAATTGTTTTACGTGACGGCCGCACCGTGGCACAAGCAAAAAAGATATATTTTAACGTGACGGCCGCACCGTTGCACAAGCAAAAAAAGTTATAGTTTAAATATTTACGGACGCACCGTTTTACAAGCAAAAATGGTATTTTAACGTGTCGGCCGCACCGTTTCACAAGCAAAATGTTTTATAATTATGAAAAATGTATTAAATTTTCTCCAAGTTTCATGTATCTATATGCATATATGCATGTACACATACGACGCAAATTTATTTGATCCACCCTAATGTGCCACTGTATGTATTTATATACATATATGTATGTATGTACACATACGGCAAACGTTATGTGATCACTATTAAGGTGGAACCGTATGTATTTATATGCATATACATACACACACTTTTGCAAAAAAATTTTTAGTTTATATTGTATTAGAAGAAAATGGAAAATGTATTAAATATAGTATAGTATATACGTATACAATTATGATTCAAATCTAAAGATGGTATTTTTTTTGCCAGATTTAAATGTCATACGTACATACATATATACTAATTGTTGAAAAATTTATTTTAATTATGTTATTTAAATAGTATTTAATATTCCATAAACTGCACAAATTCATATACATATGTATGTAAGACTGATTTAAATTGAAATGGAATATTATGAAAAAAAAGTTTGTACATACATACATAATTATCTACATATTCTAATCCATCATACATACACACATAGTACATACATACGCTGTCTTCGCTGCTGCTGCCCTCAACGCCAATTTGCTGCTGTCGTCACCGCCAACGTTGCTGCTGTCGTCAACTCCAATTTTGCTGCTGCTGTGGTTATGTATATGTACATATAAGATTGCCTAATTCGCCAAGGTGTACATAAATGAAATGGCGTGCCGTTATGAAATTATAACTGCAAACGGATGATGTGTTCTTCGCCGTTATGGATAGAAGGTGGCGTTGCTTTTTCAGCCCATGTTGGTACAGTTTTGTGCAATGTTGTTTTCGACCTTTAAATGTATATATGTATGTGGCTCGACGCCAGAAAATATGTATGTATGTTTCCAACTCCAAAATTGCATATGATGATAATTGTCGGCGCTAATAATTGTCGCCAAATTCAAAATGGCATAACTTTTACATATATATGTATGGTGTTGTGCGTTTTATGGCTTACGCCACGACATAAAATTTGATTAATTCATTTTCTTTTTTTGGAAATTTTGATTTTAATGTTTTTTTTTTTCTTTTAGATTTTGATATTTTTGTATTTTTTTGTTGTAATTTTTTTTTTATTTTTATAATTTTTTTTGTAGTTTTCTTATGTTTTTATATTTTTTTTGTAATTTTTTTTTCGGTTTTTTATATTTTTTTGGATTTTTGGTTTTGATTTTTTGTTTTATTAAATTTTAGTTTTTGCGGGCACGGGCACTCCCAGGGGGTTTTTTCCTGGAACTGGCCATTCTGACTGGCTTTTGGCCACCAGTCACGGTCGCCATATAAAAGCTCGGTTTAATAATAGTGCTAAATATAGCCGCAGAACTCAAAAAGCACACACACAGTTTATTTCTGTTCTTTTATTTTTTTTAGTTTTAATTTATTTCTTTATTTCTGTCTTAATTTTTTAGCTTATTTTATTTTTGAATATCTTTTTATTTCGCGAGTTAGCCGGCACGTCCACACATCAGTTTTACCAAATTCAATTGTAAGATGGCCGACTGGTTCACGAAGAACCAAACCGATTTCAAACCCACCACAGGTGGCATACGCTACGCGATCCATAACTTATTGGCATACGCTACACTGTCAATATGAGTCGCAATGCATGGATTTCATCTATATTAAACGTCTGACGCATCTCATTAACTTCTACTACAATATTTCGATAAATTTATCGATAACTGACTTATCGGTCAAAATGCGAATGCACAAAAACCTTAATATTATCTTACAATATGGGTATCAGACGAAAGGGGATGGCCCCAGGTTTCATTTTAACTTCGATATATTTCGATAAATTTATCGATAACTGAGTTATCGGTCAAAATGTGATTGCACAAAACCCTTAATATTACCCTACAATATGGGTATCAAACGAAAGGGGATGGCCCCAGGTTTCATTTGAACTTCGATATATTTCGATAAATTTATCGATAACTGAGTTATCGGTCAAAATGTGATTGCACAAAAACCTTAATATTACCCTACAATATGAGTATCAAACGAAAGGGGATGGCCCCAGGTTTCATTTTAACTTCAATATATTTCGATAAATTTATCGATAACTGAGTTATCGGCCAAAACGCGAATGCACAAAAACCTAAATATTATCTTACAATATGGGTATCAAACGAAAGGGGATGGCCCCAGGTTTCATTTTAACTTCGATATATTTCGATAAATTTATCGATAACTGAGTTATCGGCCAAAACGCGAATGCACAAAAGCCTTAATATTATCTTACAATATGGGTATCAAACGAAAGGGGATGGCCCCAGGTCTCATTTGAACTTCGATATATTTCGATAAATTTATCGATAACTGAGTTATCGGTGAAAATGTGATTGCACAAAAACCTTAATATTGCCCTAAAATATGGGTATCAAACGAAGGGGATGGACCCAGGTTTCATTTGAACTTCGATATATTTCGATAAATTTATCGATAACTGAGTTATCGGTCAAAATGCGATTGCACAAAAACCTTAATATTACCCTACAATATGGCTATCAAACGAAAGGGGATGGCCCCAGGTTTCATTTGAACTTCGATATATTTCGATAAATTTATCGATAACTGAGTTATCGGTCAAAATGTGATTGCACAAAAACCTTAATATTACCCTAAAATATGGGTATCAAACGAAAGGGGATGGCCCCAGGTTTCATTTGAACTTCGATATATTTCGATAAATTTATCGATAACTGAGTTATCGGTCAAAATGTGATTGCACAAAAACCTTAATATTACCCTACAATATGGGTATCAAACGAAAGGGGATGGCCCCAGGTTTCATTTTAACTTCGATATATTTTGATAAATTTATCAATAACTGAGTTCTCGGTCAAAATGTGATTGCACAAAAACCTTAATATTACCCTACAATATGAGTATCAAACGAAAGGGGATGGCCCCAGGTTTCATTTGAACTTCGATATATTTCGATAAATTTATCGATAACTGAGTTATCGGTCAAAATGCGATTGCACAAAAACCTTAATAATACCCTACAATATGGGTATCAAACGAAAGGGGATGGCCCCAGGTTTCGTTTGAACTTCGATATATTTCGATAAATTTATCGATAACTGAGTTATCGGTCAAAATGCGATTGCACAAAAACCTTAATGTTACCCTACAATATGGGTATCAAAAGAAAGGGGATGGCCCCAGGTTTCGTTTGAACTTCGATATATTTCGATAAAGTTATCGATAACTGAGTTATCGGTCAAAGTGCGAATGCACAAAAACCTTAATATTACCTTACAATATGGGTATCAAACGAAATGGGATGGCGATCTCATTTAGCGATGGCAATTTCTAGAATCCGGGTATTGGTTAACCACGGAATATTTCTGAGCAATATTGGTATCAAATCAAGGTTTGTACGGGACAAATTGTACGAATCTTTACAGTTTTCGATTTGAATTAAAGGCACACCAAAATGTTAACCAACGGAATATCTGGTGCATTATTACTGTTTGATAATACTCTTTTTAAAAGCAGAACCTTGCTTTTGAAATATTCGTGTATGTATGAAAAATCTTAAAAAAGTTATGTGTTTGTACGGGACAGGACTGGTCTACCATGATCCTTGGTTTATGCGAACCAGGAGCAATTTTTGGCAAATTAATTGTATTAGATAAAAATAAAAAAGTAAATGTGGTAGCACTAATATCAAGTTTTATTCAAACAGAAAAAATATTAGAAATAAGGTTATTCCAAAAGAATTAAAAATGCTGTAATGTAATTTTTTACATTGTTTGTACGGGACAAATGGTTTAAATGTTTACAATTTACAGACAAGCCAAAACTCAGGAATCGTAGCAGATAAATCGATTTGTGCCAAGGCAAACGTTTGGAAAAAAAATTTTCCCAAGTCGGCAGGGACTACGCCCACCTTTATATAATACACATATATACATAGGTATAATAAAACATTTTATGCGATATCTTTGTCAACCATAAAGGCAATTCTACGTTTCATTGAAAGTTCTATAAGTTCAACTGTAGATATAAAACCAAATAAATATAAGTTTTTAAAATAGGCATGACAGCACAAACCATATCGACTGGCGCCACGTGTGTTATATTATTTTTTGCGCAAGATGCGCACGGGTCCAGCTAGTCGTACAAAATTAGGTTTTTGGGCAATCACATTTTGACCGATAACTCAGTTATCGATAAATTTATCGAAATATATCGAAGTTCAAATGAAACCTGGGGCCATCCCCTTTCGTTTGATGCCCATATTGTAGGGTAATATTAAGGTTTTTGTACAATCGCATTTTGACCGATAACTCAGTTATCGATAAATTTATCGAAATATATCGAAGTTCAAACGAAACCTGGGGCCATCCCCTTTCGTTTGATACCCATATTGTAAGATAATATTAAGGTTTTTGTGCAATCGCATTTTGACCGATAACTCAGTTATCGATAAATATATCGAAATATATCGAAGTTCAAATGAAACCTGGGGCCATCCCCTTTCGTTTGATACCCATATTGTAGGGTAATATTAAGGTTTTTGTGCAATCACATTTTGACCGATAACTCAGTTATCGATAAATCTATCGAAATATATCGAAGTTCAAATGAAACCTGGGGCCATCCCCTTTCGTTTGATGCCCATATTGTAGGGTAATATTAGATAAGGTTTTTGTACAATCGCATTTTGACCGATAACTCAGTTATCGATAAATTAATCGAAATATATCGAAGTTCAAACGAAACCTGGGGCCATCCATAGGGTAATATTAAGGTTTTTGTGCAATCACATTTTGACCGAGAACTCAGTTATCGATAAATTTATCGAAATATATCGAAGTTAAAATGAAACCTGGGGCCATCCCCTTTCGTTTGATACTCATATTGTAGGGTAATATTAAGGTTTTTGTGCAATCACATTTTGACCGAGAACTCAGTTATCGATAAATTTATCGAAATATATCGAAGTTAAAATGAAACCTGGGGCCATCCCCTTTCGTTTGATACCCATATTGTAGGGTAATATTAAGGTTTTTGTGCAATCACATTTTTACCGATAACTCAGTTATCGATAAATTTATCGAAATATATCGAAGTTAAAATGAAACCTGGGGCCATCCCCTTTCGTTTGATACCCATATTGTAGGGTAAAATTAAGGTTTTTGTGCAATCACATTTTGACCGATAACTCAGTTATCGATAAATTTATCGAAATATATCGAAGTTCAAATGAAACCTGGGGCCATCCCCTTTCGTTTGATGCCCACATTGTAGGGTAATATTAAGGTTTTTGTACAATCGCATTTTGACCGATAACTCAGTTATCGATAAATTTATCGAAATATATCGAAGTTCAAACGAAACCTGGGGCCATCCCCTTTCGTTTGATACTCATATTGTAGGGTAATATTAAGGTTTTTGTGCAATCACATTTTGACCGATAACTCAGTTATCGATAAATCCACGTTTTTGAGGAACAAAAGCAAACGTCTGAACATCCAAACATCGCTACATATCGCTACATCCATAAACGAGCGGCCTATTGTGGTAAGCAGCGTTTGGCGCATTAGCCGGCATCAACAAGAATGCCCGGGTACCCGTGTACCCGGCTGCCCGGGTAGTAAATGGGCCGGGTACCCTGGCAATACCCGAAAAACCCGGGTACCCGGGCACCCGGGTACACGGGTATCATCAGCTCTAATTTGTAACACACTAAAAATCGTATTACCTTAAAACAGTTTTGCCTCAAAATTGTACTGATTTTAGCGATCTCTATTGGCAACAAAAGCATGAGATTATAAATTCTATTTATACATTTATTATTTATTATTTGATATGTTAGCTTCACAAAAATATATATTACTTGAATAAATTACGCAGTTTATTTTATCTTAATTTTGCCTATGGGACGAAGCACTGTGCGACTTTTCATCAGAATAAAGAAAGTCAGGACCTTTGATCCAAGTACCAGCTGGATCACATGTTGGCGATGATTTTACCTCGGTGGCTTCATGTGCGATGTTAAGAGCGGATGGAACCCAACGCCGCTGAAATGGCGAAGTATGTGATAGTATTTCTGTTATACGGGTTGACTCGAATTGCTTAAAATCACCTTTGGTTGAGCGAATCCAATACAGAACGGTTTGCGAATCGCTCGAGAACGTGATGTAATGTATGTGTCTGTCGAGACATTCTTCGCTTGACGATCGAAGGCGACTTCCGAGTAGGGCGGCCTGCAGCTCCAAACGTGAAATCGCGGTTGCTTTCTTCGGAGCGGATTTGGCTTTTGATGCAACGAATGCTATATGTATACTTTTTTCTGACATAATGCGTAAGTATGCGACAGCCGCATAGGCGGCATCGCTAGCTTCGACAAACAAATGAAGTTGAAGATGTTAGGCGGACGAATACAACGCGAGGTACTGCGAAACTATTCACCATTTGGAACACTCTCCGCCAGGCCTTCCATTGTGATGCAAGCTGTGCTGTTAATGGATCATCCCAGTCCAGGTTTTCCCTCCAGGTATCTTGCAGTAACAATTTAACCCCGATAGTGATATTAGATATAAGGCCGAATGGGCCGTAAATTGCCATGGCAAGCCCAGGTAACTCTCTCTTTGTGGGCGAACGTTTGCTGTTGATAACTTCGAACGCTTTCACATTACTCGGTGCGGTATCGGATCGACATTTTTGGTTTTTACCGAAAGTATACCGAAACCTTACCGACCACATGTATTTCAATTGGCACTTTCACATTAGCGGATTAATTTCGGTATACCGCAACGCGGTAAGACCGGTCAGTAAAATTTGAGGAATTACTGCATACATTTTTGCGGCGTGATAAAAGAAGAACAAAGTCAGTAAAAACTCGTTTCGGCTATAAATGTAGCAAGTTATAATGTCTTCGTCTTCGTTAGAAGACATTATTGTTATTATTGAGTGATTTGTTGAAGTTAAAAATTTTGTTTTGCAAATTTCGATGTTTGTTTTCCTATGTTCTGCCCGAAAGTATTCCCACAAGTGTGAAAACACAGCAACGCGGAATCGTTTCGGTAAGCTGAAAATACCGAGCAAAAAATGTCGATCCGATGTCGTACCGAGTAATGTGAAAAGGCCCTTTAGGCGGCCAAGTTTATGATGCATCAATGCGGGACACCTACCTCTATGCACAACAAGACTGAGGATTTCTTGGTGGTATAATTTATTTAGAAACAAACAACACTACTATTGAATTAACATTTGGGGGGTTCACAACCTGTCATATTACGTCATATCGTCATAAGTCATAATATTTTGTTGTTGTATTCTAGGCTCTATGTGTACTAAATAAATGCAACTCTGCACGATATGTTTTTGGGCCGTCGTATTTGATCAGCTGTTTTTGTTTACTTCTCCACAGGGCTTCGGAAAAGTTTTTTATAACGATTTCTGTGCAATATTTTAATATGACATATGACTTTATGATACTTTGTGAATTCCCTAATTTATTTTTAAAGTCATATTTCTCACATGAGTGAAATTTTTTTACTAGTTCTGGGTTTTGGCTTAGAATGTCCAAAAAGTTTTCACAGCTTCCCATATTAAATTTTATAATTAGCATTGCACGCAATGTTTCTACTTTTAGGGCCGTTTACTCAACCTCTGATTAACGCTAACCGGAGGACAAAGGTCCGGTTAAGCTATGAACTGCGTTATCGACCACATGTTAAATACATGGTTTGATGAAGTCGATAATGATGTTTAACCGAACTTTAACCGTGGTTAGCATTAATCAGAGGTTGAGTAAACGGCCCTTAGTGACGACTTTTCGGATGTCCATAAGCTATTCATTAAGGAAAATACTCGTTCCGTAGGAGCGTTTGTTCCTGGCAAAAAGAGATGGTACTGGATGATGGCTAGGCAATTCTGGAATGGTATTCCGCTGTCTTTGAAATTTTGGAACACCTCTATCCATCGTTGTTCTGTACTGCTCTTCATCTCCTCCCATTTCTTTAAGACTCCGTTATTCACATAATTTGCCACGTAACTTAAATCGTCGAACAAATTATCTTCTTCTAAAGCAGGGGTCTTCGTTTCATAGCACTGAGGTGCAACGCTCAACTCACACAGATTGTTATACTCTCTCGTTTTGTCGTAGTAAGAGCGCAAAAGTTAGGTGACCATCTACGACCGTGCGGCGATTCAGTTGCTTGCGGGCAAGCAAAAAGATAACAACATACACGCATACTTCGTTTTCATACGAACGTACACGCATACTTCGTTTTCATTGTGCGACGTGGTATAGCAGCGCATAAAAGCGAAAAATATATGCGTGCACGTTGTTGTCTTTTTGCTTGCCCGCAAGCTACTGAACGATGCGACGGTAGTAGCTGGGCACTCAACTAGTCGTTTTTCACAAATACTGCTGCAGTTACTAACACTGCTGCAGTTAGAGTTTTGGGGATCTCTTTTCTAAAGTCATAGCAGCTCCAGGCATCTGCACCAATAACTGTTGGTATGTCTGCTGTACATCAGCCCATTTCAGATTTTGTTTTAATTGAATCCAAGTAAAAGTTTTAAATTCGTTGTATTGATGTATATATTTTTGCAGGTACTGGATGCAGTTGTGATAAAAGTTACGAACATGCCCCATAAAATAATCTCCTTTGATATGACCATCCTCCACAAGTTTTGTTAACTCATTTCTTACGGTCAGAAGAATATAATCATTCTCTAAGCAGTTTGTAAATTTGTTTATTAAATCCACATACAGATATGACACTTCCGTAAAACTTGCTTTGTCTCCTCCCATCATTTTTACGGAATCGTTAAATACTGATGCTTGCACATGAACAAATTTTAACCAAAGCTCTGAGCATTCATTTGAAAAAAAAAAAAAATTATGTAACACATTTTTGATGTGGAACACTTGCGAGCGAGGCGATGGGAAACGAGGATTGCGGGACATACGGGACGTCTTAGACGATTTCCGGGACTTTTTTATTAAATATTGCAATGCGGGATTACATCGGTCATTCCGGGACCGACGGTTGGACGGTTGGCCGCCTTATGATAACTTCTTTCGTTATCTATTGGAATCTAAAATGAAACTCCAGAGCATTGTTTATACTATATAGTTTGGTCACTCAAATCGTCTTCTTCTTCAATTTAAAAAATGCGTATGTATTTGTGCGAAAATTGAGAGAATGAAGGAATCAATGCTGTGCAATTTCGTAGAATTGGTATTACTACCAAAATGGGAGCAAATTAGTTAGGATTTACTCCGTCTTTACTGAATTCTTTTCTTCACGCACCCTAAATCATAAAGTGACACAATTAAATTTTTTTTAAATCGACTTTTCATCATAAACCGGTACACAGAACATATCTGTAGCGATTGCCAACAAAAAACTTTTCATTCGAGATCTCTTTTGACTGAAAAATAGCCATTATACGTGGCCTTTTGCCATGTCATTGGCAAACGCCACTTTATGATTTAGGGTGCGATATATATTAATTTTTTCCGAATATCGGCCCATGTGCGCACAAAATAACAGATAAATGTGTAAAACTAACATTAAAATAGTATTGACTTTTCCTGTTGATTTTACATTTTTAACTAGATAATTTTGCAATTTAAGCTAGTTAAATTAACACGAAATGGTCGTGTTAAATTAGCAATTATGTATATCTTTTTGATTTTACCTTAAATTTATTTTTAAATTAACTGGATTGATTTAACAATTTACAAAAATACAGTATATGTACATTCATTAAAAAAATTTGCTTCGGTATTGCGAGATATGGGAAGACCTCCTCCTGGTAAAATTGCAACCTATGAGGAGGAAGAAGAAAATGTTTTACATTAAAAACTTTTAGAAATAAAAATACATTTCACCTTTAAAGCCCTATACGCAGCTCCCAAGAAAACCAAAAACTCTATGTATTTTGACGTACAAGAAATGCTCAAGAAAAATTTCTTTTGTCATATTTTCTTTTGCGGTACGCAGTTCTAAAAAAATTCTACTACTATTTTTTAAAGATTTTTTTAGAAAAAGTGCACAACTGAACTCTGGTTCTACCAAGAAATAATGAATTTTCTATTATTTCTTCAAGAAAATTTGACAGAAGAGGTAAATAAACTCAAATGTGACATTTCGTTTGAAAATATAATTACTTTCCTACTACCATTTCAACGCTCAAGAAATAATGCAATTTTTTTCTTGAGCGTTTTCTTGAGAGCTGCGGAGCGGCCTTGACTCACCTGCAAAATGAAAATATAAATGGAAATGCCATTATCACGCACTTCCAATGATGCTAAACTCTTCTCTCGGCACCAGATTTTCTTTTTATTAAAAAAAAAAAATAATAATAATAATAATAGCGTTTTGCACGAACAGCAGAACTCCAAATATTCAAAGAAAATTGTGTATGTTTTAAAATAATTTTGACGTTCTTTTTTAACATTTTTTTTAGCTTATATTGGCACTACCATGTTAAAAAAACCAAATTCCAAATGGCATTTAGGAATAAAATTTTGTATTTGAATCATAGTGTATATTTTAAAATTGCCCCATGTTACATCAACACTAAAATTTGGTTGAATTTACCAAACCGTCAAATGACGTTTAAAGAGCTAAAATCATGTTTCGAAAATCGTGTAATTTGAAAAAAAATTGTTGCTGTTCTATGTGTAAATATCGATCGTGTTAATCTTATATGAATTAAAATTTGCGTATACGCGAACGAAGTAGTAAAGGCATTGATATCCGTATATTCCCTTTTCTATATATCTAGGAAAATGTAGTAATAGAGCAGTACGAGAAATTGCAACCCTGCTTATACGAAAATGTTCAAAAGGAAAGAAAAAAATTTGAATTAAAACGGCCATTTTGCATGGCGTAACCCAACAAACATTTAGGTTAGATATATGTAGGTTTGAGAATGACGAGAACTAGCCCTTTTCTCAAATCTCTAACGTTAGAGGACGACTCGAGAAGCTGTCGAGAATCATAGCGATTTCAAACAAAATGGGACATAATTCTCAAATGGAGAAAATTATACTTTCCGAATTGAAAACCGATGTAGTTTTCTAATGAGATTCTAATGAGAATTCGCAAATACTTCTTTTTCTAATCAGTCTCCAATTTATTTCTAGTGTAGTTTTCTACCTTCGCTTTGGTTTAGAGATAAGTTTGAGAATTTCACTCTTTACCGTTAGAGATTGTGTTTGCTGATAAAACGCTGTGCCAATTCATACTTTTTGAAAAATGCCTGGCTGCCTTTGAACGCTTTGGTTGCTTTGGAAACTCTACATTCTCCTACATTTGGATATTTACCAATTAGCACGAAACCAATGTTGGAGAGAAGTCTCAATTCTCAAGATTATATCCAACATGTTTTTACACTTGAGGTACAACACTTTTCCAAACTGAACTGAGAGCATAATTAGTATTAATTAAAATCAATCATACTTGCAATAAGTAAACTAAAAATTGAGTGAAGAATAAAATTGAAAAGGTATATATATTTTCCTTATTGAGCTCCAGGCCACAAATTAAATTAAAAACAATTTTTAATTTTAATTTTTATTTTTAATTGTCAATATTTCGATCTCAGCCTGAGATCATCATCAGGACTGGAAAAACAAACACAATGATTACACTTATATACATATATGTATTGATACATATGCTTAAATATAAACATAAACAGAGAAGCGAAACTTACACAAATCCCTTGTTTTAATCGACTGACTAGAAAATCAACAAAAATATGGAACAGGTAACATTGGAAAAAATGAACAATGTAAAAAAAATTTTGGAGACATAAATATATAAGAAACATGAAAATGTAAACAATTGAAAATATACCGTAATGGTAAACAAAAATATACAGGAACAACAATACATTGGAATAAGACGAACAGTAAGACATATAAGTGATTCACAAAGTGTCATAAAGTCATATGTCATATTAAAATATTGTACGGAAATAGTTATAAAAGACTTCTCCAAAGCCCTGTGAAGAAGTAAACAAAAACAGATGATCAAATACGACGACCCAAAAACATATCGTGCAGAGTTGTATTTATTTAGTACACATATAGCATAGAATGCAACCACAAAATATTATGACTTATGACGATATGACGCAATATGACAGGTTGCGAATCCCCTAATAAATATATACATATACATATCACTGCAGCTCTCCTTTGTTGTTGTTGCTTAAGCTTGGTTGAGAAACCAGTTTAGATGGGGATGCGCTCGAACAAACAAACATGCATTGTTATAATTGTTGTTGTCGAATGACCAAATTTCTATATACATGAGCGCAATTGTCAGTGTCGGACTTAAAGTTCATTCTCTTTGTACTAGGGGTGTTCAAAATGTGTAGCATTTCAAGGGTGTATCGCTTATGATAGTGTTTTTCATTGTCTAAAATTGCTACATTGTCAAAATCTGGATAATGTCCCGTACTGCCGCCCGTACTGACAATTAAAAATAAAAATTAAAATTAAAAATTGTTTTTAATTTAATTTGTGGCCTGGAGCTCAATAAGGAAAATATATATATTCGATTAAACGGCCAAAAAACTTCTTAAAAAGGTATGCATAATTGAACTAATTTTTGTGTATAAAATGTTGTTACTATTTTTAAATGCATAGCAAATAAATAATAGCTTAAAAAAACTAAAAACACGCTTTAATCTTAAAAATCGTACTAAAAATTGAGAAATAATTTAATTAGAAACAAAATGATGAACGAAAATATAAGTATTTAAGGAAAAGCGTGGTGTGCTCAGTATGTCAAAAAATATTTAAAATCGGTGTTTTTTTACTAATAATTTTATTTTGATTTTTTTGAGATTTCATATATCGTACTGTTTAATTTCGCAACTAGGTATATTTTTGTACTAGTTGTACGAATCGAATATTTTCATGTTCAAATATTATTGAGCACCCCCACGCTTTTCCTTAAATACTTATATTTTCGTTCATCATTTTGTTTCTAATTAAATTATTTCTCAATTTTTAGTACGATTTTTAAGATTAAAGCGTGTTTTTTAGTTTTTTTAAGCTATTATTTATTTTTAACTTTTTAGTGAAATTTTTCATTAAAGGATGTTTTATGCGGACGCAAGAATAAAAGTAAAAAGAAGTCTGATGGGATGTGGTGTTCTCCGAAATAGATCTACATACATATGTATTTATAACTTCTACCAAAAATCCCAATATGCAGTGAAGTAAACTAGCTTATTATGCAATATTTTCCAAACCCTTTTATTCAAGGTTTTCCAAACTAGTTTGGAAATACAAAATTTCCCAAACGTTTTGTTATATTTGACAATCAGAAAGTGAAGAGAAGTTGAGGTGAAGCATTTGAAAAGAACAAGAAAAAAGAAACCTGATTGAATAAATTCGAATTTAGACAACAAAGTTCCGAATACGTTTGTAGCGTAATGGTGAGGTATGCTGCCTACGGCCCAAGGAGCTCAGGTTCGAGTCCCGAGTGGCGCATTTTTTTTTTATTTTTATTTTTTTTTTTTTGAGAGAAATTTTTTTCACCTCACGTTTACAAAACATTGTATAAAAATTGCTTTCCAAACGTGAAATGCAATTATAGAATTAGGGTTCCTTTTCGTTGATTCAGCACTTACTATTAAATGAATTACAAACAAAACCAGTTGTTGCTTTGCATACGTATGTATGTACATGCGGCTGATTTCATTGCAAATACAACAAACCCAAAACAGAAAGCTTCAGCTTCATTTTTGAGTGAATTTATGCATTGAGTTTATCGCCATCGCTATGAGCGATCGCTGGCTGTTGTGCGTTAGTTCGCTCGCTATTTGAGTGGTTATACGTTTTTCTTTGAACATTTGTTTGTGATTTGAGAAGAATGTATTTTTGAGCGTTCGTGAGTGAGTTTTTCCGTACCCTGAAAGCTTGTTACTTATTGGCTTATATACGGGAGTGAATTGAAATTCATAGAGGCTATTTTGAGGAAAGGTAACTTAAAAGCCGCAATGAAGCATGAAGTATAATGTTGAATGTCCTACTATATGATGCCGTTGGGCTGTTGATGTCATGTTTCGAATCCGGAGGAGAATAGAAATAATAGAGAGAACACAATAAAAGTGAATGTTTGAAAGATATAATAATTTAGTTAAATGTTACAACTTTTAGGATGGGATGAAGTTACATACATACATACATACAGGTGAAGCTAATAAAAGCGTGTTAAAAAGTGAGCAAATAAGTTAAACAGACAATCATAATTGTTAAAGTTTTGTTCTTTTATTTCAATCACATTAGCGTTTGTTCTCAAAAGCTTTATTCTGTCGTTTGATTTTGATTGGAGAATATCGATAGAATTCAAGTCGAATTCCAATATTTTTTTCAAGTGGAGAAACAGAAACATTTTCATATAAAAAAGCGCCCTTTTGCCGGAGAATGGGTTGTTTCTGCAATTGATTTCAAGTTGAAAATGATTGTTGGAAATTGAAAAATGGATTTGATCTCAAATGAAATTTTTTTCCACTTACCCCAACAATTAAAAATTGAATTAAAATAAAAATTTCGTGGTAAGCACTAAAAACCCTTTCAAGTGAAATTCAAATGCATTTGCAACAAAAATGTTTATTGGGTAGCAACGATTTGCATCATGGATATTTCATTTTTGTTTTGAATAAATAAATGTGTATCTATTTTTTTGACACATACAGTGAGTCGCAGTGAAAATGAGCCATGTTATGTTGTTCTTAGGTTTATGAAAATAAAAAATTATACACAAATCGATTGAAAAACAAAATTATGTACTTAGGTATATTTTAGAATAAGCCACAATTTAGTATTTCAAAAAATATTTGATGAAAATTTTTTTCTAGTTATAAAAATAATAGTTAAAACTGGAAAAGTTCATGAAACGGGCTCACAGCAAAAGTTAGCCACCAAGAGGAATATGCCCTAAAACGGTTTTAATACTTTGTTGCCTTGTTTCAACAGTACAATTACTCTATCCCTAATGAATTAAATATAATACAAATTTTATTAGCATGCAATGTGTTTTATTCATCTAACAAAACACGATTTTTACGCGCTCTAGCGTATGTTGTATGATAAGTACACCTTTTAAAAACGGAAAAAAATTTCCTTGATCCCCTTTTATATAGATTTTGTATATAATTAACACATAATGTGAACTGTAAAAATATATAAGAGTAAAATAATAACACTGCTCTACAGCCAAAAAGTACTCTGAACGCGACCATCCTTTCTATATGTAAAATCGGTCGCTGATTCCCAAAATCGGGTTCATTTTCAATTCTATGGGAAGGTTTTTGAGATATCGGCAATTTACCGTTATTTGGCCAATGGGTCCACTTAATCCTGTATATCTCTTTAACACAGTGAGTTATCTTCCTGCAGAGGCATTGCGCGACTTGGCTGTATTTACTTGATCGCCTATAACTTTTCCATTTTACCATGGATTTTCTTCGTTGATAGCTTACCTTTTTCCCAATGGAATGGAGCTTCACGTAAAAGTGTAAAACCGAAGGTGAAAACATTGGTTTTTAAGATATTGCCTGACAAAGTCAATATTTTAAAAAAAAAATCGTAAAAAATCGAAAAAATTCAAATTGAATGGCCAATATTTCAGAAACTATACGAGTTAGAGAAAAATGTTATAGGAACCGTGAAAAGGAAATTTAATTTTCTTTCGTTTGGTGTCACTAAGGAAGATAACTCACTGTGTCAAAGAGATATACTGGATTAAGTGGACCCATTGGCCAAATAACGGTAAATTGCCTATATCTCAAAAACCTTCCCATAGAATTAAAAATGAACCCGATTTTCGGAATCAGCGACCAATTTTACATATAGATAGGATAAACATGTCTAAAGTACAGACAAAAAATTTCATTTTGTGATCCAGTGTAATTCTTGGGAGAAACTTTAAGTATTGGAATTGGAGTTGCTAGAAAAATTACTTTGATTGGGACGCGTATATACATATGTGTATGTTTTTGTTTTTCATAATTTCCGGCATGTTGAAAGTTTTCTGTTGCAAAAAAACTAGGAAGGTCAAGTAATTGTTAACAAAGATATTTAATAATAAAAATTTGTGAATAAATGATGGCTCACTTTCACTGTGACTCACTGTATTCCCATCAAAACAATCTTCAACCATGGGAATTGTTGTTGCAAAAAGTGACAGGAACATAATGTGTCAATGGGAGAATGGGAAACTAAATAAACGAAATGTGAAGAAGAATCGACCACAGTGTTGTATTCAAACGTAGCAAAATCTTCACAAAAAAATAGCCAAAATTCCTAATAAAATCAATTAAAACTCAAAAATATGTTAATTTTTGGTTATTATCCCTACAAATATAGCATTACAAATTCAATTCACCCAATAATTTTAAAGATTTAAAGATTTCAAAATTCATTTTTTCTGTAACTTTTGCACAGCACTGCATGGTGACAGGCACAACATGCCAAACGATCAGCTGAGAGTGTCGCAACTTATAGATATAAACTATGCTCCAAAACTTTATCTGTCTTCGGCTTGTGCTCCATGCTTATGATATAGGCATGTATTTGTACGTTCTTGTTTAAATGTTGTAATGGTTTGCAATTTGAGACAAAATTGCGTAAATTGAACCCAGCAGACAAATTTATGGCAACTGCTTCCCCATTGACTTCTTCAGCTTTTTCGGAACGTACATATTTTCGGTGACGATTTTTTCTCCACTTGGCATTGTATCATGGAATTTTGTGGCATTTTTTACGAACTCCGCACAACGTGGTGAACATGAGGCACCGAAAACTATTGATGTCATGACATAAACCTTAATTTGCTCATCTGGATTTCCATCCCTCCATAAGAATCTTTGGGAATTTCTATCGGCTTGTCGAATTTTGATTTGCGAGAACATATCCTCAATGTCTCCCGCTACGGCAATTTGGCGTTGATGAAATTTATGCAAAATTGACATTAATGACCTTGCTTGTTCTGGCCCTTTTACTAAAAATGTATTTAGCGAAATGTTGTCGACAGTTGCTGCGGCGTCAAATACCACCCGCAATTTGTTTGGCTTATGGGGTTAACCACTCCAAAATGCGGCAAAATGTCAACAACTGTGCCTAACCCTTATCTATGTATCTTCGAATGGCTGCGTTTTACGACTCGGCATACTATGCATTTTTTGACATTTTATTTTCTATTCCAACTAACCTGCGTTTCGCCATGTCATAGCTGCGTGGCAAAACAATGTTATTTTCACGCCACAAAAGACCTACTTCGTAACACTGACCGATTTTTCGTGTCGTTGAATTTAAAATATTTCTTGCTATAGTATTTTCCACAGATTCAAGCGGACAATCTGGAATTTTGACGCCAATACAATCGAGGCTAAAATACTCGTTGACAAGTTCACGCAGCTGCTTGTTTGACGGCGCACTGCGAACATGAAAGCATTGGTCGTTTGCGTTGGATGATGATAATGGACCATATTCAACCCACCCTAGCTTCGTGGCAACTGCGATTGGATCATGTTTACTAGTTCTCACTGTTTTCTTGGCTATACTTAAATGGCTATTGTCCAACCCAATGAGCAATGATGGTTTGGCAGCGAAATAGTTTGTCATCGGTAGGCCTTGGAAGTGCTTATGTTCATCGAGGACGAATGTTTGTATTAGTAGATCCAAATTCTTTACTGTACAAATATTTTTTATTTGGTGCTTTGACTGTGACTGCACCCCCTTAATCTCCAAATTGATTGTTCTTCTAAAATTGTCTCGTTATTATACCATTGCAACTCAAGTGGCTTCGAACGACATTCAGCTCCCAGTTCGTTTGCGACAGATTCTTCCAAAAGCGTTACGGATAACCCTTCATCTAGGATGGCATATGCCCTCTTGCTACCTCGAGGATCTACGAGGACAACCGGCAAAATTTTAAATAGGCATACACTTTGCGCGGCAGTGAGATAACGCCCGAGGGAAAAATTGGAATAAAAAATAGCGCGATTTTTAATTTAAATTTTTCGTTTTTTTTTAAATCGCGTGATTTTTAATTCCAATTTTTCTTTTTTTCTGAATGTGGTTTTTTTTAATGGAAAGTACAGATCGCGCGATTTTTAATTCCAATTTTTCGTTTTTTTTTTTAAATATGGTGTATTATTATTGGAAAGAACGCCGCGCGCGTTTTCGTTTTTTTTTGTCAAATGGTGTAATATTATTGAAAAATGTGCCGCAGATATATATTTATCTATATATATTTATTTATTTATTTATTTAAGTCTATGATTACAAGAATTTTACAGACTAGATAGAAGGTTGTACAAAGGTACAATGACATTATTTACATATTTTAATATATATATATATATATATATTTCGTCGGGTTGTTGCTTATATGGGTTATTAATTAGTGGCAAGCGGCCATGATCAGCGTCCACATATCGATGTGTGGGTTTCTGGTTTTTCTTTTCGAGCATTGTTGGATTCTGGGAGTTCTCGTACAGTTATTGGTCGTATTGGTTGGAGTATGTTACAGGCTTATGGCATAAGAATTTCTGCATCGGAAAATATCCCTCAACTTACTTTGGCGAATGGTGGTCGAGTATCAGCCTTAGGCTCTATTTCGTTACCAATTGTGGTGGAGGGCAAGTCGGTCCTCATAGATTGTCTTATTGTTCCTGGTATACCTCATGCTCCGATTCTTGGTGTAGATTTCTGGACCAAGGCGGGTATAATCTCGGAACTGAGGGCCAGGGTATGGTCGTTTTCTCGACCGGAACAGGAGGCGTCGGTAGCGATTATGGACCACAGCGAACTACATGCTAGGCAATCTGAAGCTTTAGGTAGATTAGTTGGGAATGCTTTTGAGACTATGGCAGACGGGTTAGGTCGAACCCATCTTGTTGAGCATAGGATAAGGATAAAGGCAGGAGTTGAGCCTGTGAAACAGCGGTACTATCCGGTATCGCCTACCATACAGTCGCGTATGGACGAGGAGTTGAAGGATATGCTCAGCAAGGGTGTAATTGAGACGTCTCATAGTCCATGGGCTTCCCCTGTGGTCATGATAAGGAAGAAGGACGGTACATATAGATTTTGCTTAGACTATAGAGTCCTTAAAAAATGTAGCGAAAAGGATAGCTACCCCTTCCTTATGTGTCGGCGACAAGCTGAGGGATGCGAAAATTTTGTCAAGTTTATACATCAAGTCGGCTTACTGGCAAATACCAGTAGATAAAAGCTCTAGGCACTATACAGCATTCGCGGAGCCAGGTAGAGGTCTTTTCCAATTTAATAGAATGCCATTCGGTTTACATAACGCGCCTGCGACGTGGCAGAGATTTATAGATTCGGTCATAGGACCAGAGTTAGAGCCCCATGTTTTTGTATATTTGGATGATATACTCATCGTAACAAAGACGTTTGAAAAACACTTGAAAATTCTAAAAGAAGTGTTGGGTAGATTAGCTGAAGCAGGACTTAAACTTAACCGAGAGAAATGTAGTTTCTGTAGGCCTGAGTTAAAGTACTTAGGTTATGTCGTAAATAGGAACGGCCTACATGTTGATCCTGAAAAAGTAGAGGCACTGGTTAGGATAGAAGTCCCGAGAAATGTTAAGCAAGTGAGATCTTTTGTAGGTACAGTGTCCTGGTACCGTAGATTTATCAAAGATTTTTCAGAGTTAGTTAGACCTCTCACCGAGTTAACTAAGAAAAATAAAAAGTTCATTTGGAGTGAAGAATGTGATAGGAGTTTTAGAGAAGCTAAGGGACGTTTAGTTACGGCGCCCGTTTTAAGTTGCCCAGATTTTTATAGGCCCTTTATTATATGCGTCAGACTGGTAGATTGGCTCGTTGGGCATTGAAGCTCCAGCAATATCATTTTGAGATTGTCCATAGGAAAGAGAAAGAACATGTTGTTCCAGATTTGTTGCCGAGAAGTGTTCCTGTTATTTTTTAAATTTCTAGGTCGGATCCTTGGGTAACTAAGATGATTGAATCGGTGTCAAAGAATCCTTTGTCGTACCCTGCGTGGAGAGTAGAAGATGGTGTCCTTTACAAATATGTTAAATCGCCGTACCCATCCAGAGAGGAAGAATTTTGCTTTGTCCGATGCGGCTAATTATTTTGCAGCGAAGTTAGCGCCGAAGTATGTAGGTCCTTTTGTGATTAAGAAGAGAGTATCTCCTTGGACATATGTTTTAGTAGACGGGAATGATAGGGATAAAGGAACCTGGAATGTGAGGGATTTAAGGCCGTATCGGGATAGGTAGCATTAGGGCCAGAGAAGGAAGTTTCCTTCTTTCACGAGGAAAGGGTGGAGTTGTCGCGGTCTGATCGCGACAATATATTTTTCTTTTTGCTACTCCCACTAGGTATATATGGACTGGCAGAGAAAATTTTCACTTGTTTTGTTTATTTACCTTTTTCCTTTGTTCCCAACGGGGAGCGCACCCTAGCGGCGACAAATAAAGTTATATGATATTGCCATGATGGGCAGTAGTAGTGGGGTGTGTTGTGAGCTTTCATCTTTAGCGGAGTTCCCCACCTAATCGTTTTATATGTAAATATGTAAATAGAAAAAAATGGCAGCGAACAATGAGCGAGGAAGGCGCAGAAAGGGGTGTCATCGCTTTGCTCCCTTTTGCGGTGCATTGAGACATCCGCTAGATGAAGGCAGTTTATGGGTGTGTGGTTGTATATCATTGGACGGGGCACCGGAGATGACCGCACAGGTTAGCGGTGCGGTGCGATTGGGTGGTTACCCACACATACAGCCTGAGGATATATACAAAAAGGTATATGCTGGCGCGCAGCCTTCGGCCTGGCTCGCGGGTGCGCGTCCGAATACTCTTGTATGCGAGTGCGGTAACATCTTTTTTGTGCGATCGATTTGGTGTAGTTAAAAAGAAAAAAAGGTAGAAACATAAAAGTTAGTGGTGTCAGTGTGAAGTTGTTTAGATAAAGGCTTTAAAAGAAAAAGAGTTAAAGAAAAGTTTTGAGGGGAAGTTAAATTTAAAAAAGGGAAATCCAAGTGCGGAAAGGAAAATGTTGTGAGTTAGGGTGTGAAACAAAGAAAGGGGAAAAAGAAGAATTAAATTTGGTCGTGGAATGGACCAGGCAGTAGTGGTGGACACCGCTTGGTTAAGTATACTTTGTGTTGTTGTTGTAGAGTTTGTCGCCTCTTTGTTTCGTTCCCCGATTTCCTTAACCCATCTTTTAGCATCCCGCACCCAGAGCCCAGTCATTTGGCGGCGGGTTAAAGTTGTTCCTGGCAGCTCAGGAACTGTGCGAGTGGGTTCGTAACCTTTCGGTTGGACCTCACCTCGGGTGCACCCATAAAACATTTGTTTGTCATAGTTTGGGTATTTTGAAAAAAGAAATTGTTGGTATTTTATTTTTGGTTTATTTTAGTTTGTGTGTTTGATTTATTGTACCACCCCGTCTCCACTGAGTGAGTCGGCAACTTATTTTCGTTATTGTCACCTAGTGTTGTTGTTTTACCCTTTTTGTATTAAGCCATGGCATTGTGTTGTTCGTGTAAAATGGTAGGTGACAAACGTACCCTTAGTCATGGACGAGCTACAATTCAACTTTGGTCGTCCGGAACTTTTAGCAAAAGTACAGATGCAAACGGTAAAAGAATTTCAACTTCGTCCGTCGCAAGCAATGTTCAAACTTCGCAAACGTACGTCAAACAACTTAGTCGTCGAACCATCAACCAAACGCATATCACCGTGTGCTGCTAAGCAATGAACAACAACAACAAAGATAGTCGTCATGCCTGAAATGTGGACAACAGCATCTATTAATTGATTGTCAACAATTTCAAGCACTTAACGTTCGCGGTAGATGGGATTTTTGTCAAATTCAAAGGTTTATGTTTTTGTTATATGCGACGTGGTTATAACCTTGCAAGGTGTCAACGTAAGCGTGAGTGTGGGATAAACAATCGCCGTCGTATGCATAACCAGCTTCTGCATCAACAAACAACAGAAGTCAATGTATCAAGTCAATCAGTTGCGAAACCGAATGACGTTAACGAACATCTGCTAACATGCCACAAAGGTAAGCAGAGTGGGTGCAGTGAAATAACGCCCGCGGGGGTTTTTTCCTTTGTTGAAAAAGAAATAATTCCCGCGGGCGTTTTTTCGTTTTGGGCATGGGCTTTCGGAAAGGCATTTAAGCTCGCAGACGGGGTTTTTTAAATATGGTGTATTATTATTGTAAAAAGCGCCACAGGGGAAAATATGGAATAAAAATCGTGCGATTTTTAATTCCAATTTTTCGTTTTTTTTTTTAATAAGGTGTATTATTATTGTAAAAAGCGCCGCAGGGAAAAAAGTGGAATAAAAAATCGCGCGATTTTTAATTCCAATTTTTCGTTTTTTTAAATATGGTGTTTGTTTTATTGGAAAAAGCGCCGCAGGCGAAAAATTGGAATAAAAAATCACGCGATTTTTAATTCCAATTTTTGTTTTTTTTTTTATTATAAGAAAATGCGCCGCAGATATATATTTATCTATATATAATAAATTCCTAATTAAACTAAGTAATAAACAGGGAATATTATTTAAAATCAGTGGCGGAGTTTCTACATATATATATATGTATATGTATATATATATGTATATGTATATATATATATATATGTAGAAACTCCGTCACTGATTTTAAATGATATTCCCTGTTTATTACTTAGTTTAATTAGGAATTTATTATATATAGATAAATATATATCGCGTGATTTTTTATTCCAATTTTTCGCCTGCGGCGCTTTTTCCAATAAAACAAACACCATATTTAAAAAAACGAAAAATTGGAATTATTTGGAATTTTTTATTCCAATTTTTTTCCTGCGGCGCTTTTTACAATAATAATACACCATATTAAAAAAAAAAAACGAAAAATTGGAATTAAAAATCGCACGATTTTTATTCCATATTTTCCCCTGTGGCGCTTTTTACAATAATAATACACCATATTTAAAAACCCCGTCTGCGAGCTTAAATGCCTTTCCGAAAGCCCATGCCCAAAACGAAAAAACGCCCGCGGGAATTATTTCTTTTTCAACAAAGGAAAAAACCCCCGCGGGCGTTATTTCACTGCACCCACTCTGCTTACCTTTGTGGCATGTTAGCAGATGTTCGTTAACGTCATTCGGTTTCGCAACTGATTGACTTGATACATTGACTTCTGTTGTTTGTTGATGCAGAAGCTGGTTATGCATACGACGGCGATTGTTTATCCCACACTCACGCTTACGTTGACACCTTGCAAGGTTATAACCACGTCGCATATAACAAAAACATAAACCTTTGAATTTGACAAAAATCCCATCTACCGCGAACGTTAAGTGCTTGAAATTGTTGACAATCAATTAATAGATGCTGTTGTCCACATTTCAGGCATGACGACTATCTTTGTTGTTGTTGTTCATTGCTTAGCAGCACACGGTGATATGCGTTTGGTTGATGGTTCGACGACTAAGTTGTTTGACGTACGTTTGACGAAGTTTGAACATTGCTTGCGACGGACGAAGTTGAAATTCTTTTACCTTTTGCATCTGTACTTTTGCTAAAAGTTCCGGACGACCAAAGTTGAATTGTAGCTCGTCCATGACTAAGGGTACGTTTGTCACCTACCATTTTACACGAACAACACAATGCCATGGCTTAATACAAAAAGGGTAAAACAACAACACTAGGTGACAATAACGAAAATAAGTTGCCGACTCACTCAGTGGAGACGGGGTGGTACAATAAATCAAACACACAAACTAAAATAAACCAAAAATAAAATACCAACAATTTCTTTTTTCAAAATACCCAAACTATGACAAACAAATGTTTTATGGGTGCACCCGAGGTGAGGTCCAACCGAAAGGTTACGAACCCACTCGCACAGTTCCTGAGCTGCCAGGAACAACTTTAACCCGCCGCCAAATGACTGGGCTCTGGGTGCGGGATGCTAAAAGATGGGTTAAGGAAATCGGGGAACGAAACAAAGAGGCGACAAACTCTACAACAACAACACAAAGTATACTTAACCAAGCGGTGTCCAGCACTACTGCCTGGTCCATTCCACGACCAAATTTAATACTTCTTTTTCCCCTTTCTTTGTTTCACACCCTAACTCACAACATTTTCCTTTCCGCGCTTGGATTTCCCTTTTTTAAATTTAACTTCCCCTCAAAACTTTTCTTTAACTCTTTTTCTTTTAAAGCCTTTATCTAAACAACTTCACACTGACACCACTAACTTTTATGTTTCTACCTTTTTTTCTTTTTAACTACACCAAATCGATCGCACAAAAAAGATGTTACCGCACTCGCATACAAGAGTATTCGGACGCGCACCCGAGAGCCAGGCCGAAGGCTGCGCGCCAGCATATACCTTTTTGTATATATCCTCAGGCTGTATGTGTGGGTAACCACCCAATCGCACCGCACCGCTAACCTGTGCGGTCATCTCCGGTGCCCCGTCCAATGATATACAACCACACACCCATAAACTGCCTTCATCTAGCGGATGTCTCAATGCACCGCAAAAGGGAGCAAAGCGATGACACCCCTTTCTGCGCCTTCCTCGCTCATTGTTCGCTCCCATTTTTTTCTATTTACATATTTACATATAAAACGATTAGGTGGGGAACTCCGCTAAAGATGAAAGCTCACAACACACCCCGCTACTACTGCCCATCATGGCAATATCATATAACTTTATTTGTCGCCGCTAGGGTGCGCTCCCCGTTGGGAACAAAGGAAAAAGGTAAATAAACAAAACAAGTGAAAATTTTCTCTGCCAGTCCATATATACCTAGTGGGAGTAGCAAAAAGAAAAATATATTGTCGCGATCAGACCGCGACAACTCCACCCTTTCCTCGTGAAAGAAGGAAACTTCCTTCTCTGGCCCTAATGCTACCTATCCCGATACGGCCTTAAATCCCTCACATTCCAGGTTCCTTTATCCCTATCATTCCCGTCTACTAAAACATATGTCCAAGGAGATACTCTCTTCTTAATCACAAAAGGACCTACATACTTCGGCGCTAACTTCGCTGCAAAATAATTAGCCGCATCGGACAAAGCAAAATTCTTCCTCTCTGGTTGGGTACGGCGATTTAACATATTTGTAAAGGACACCATCTTCTACTCTCCACGCAGGGTACGACAAAGGATTCTTTGACACCGATTCAATCATCTTAGTTACACAAGGATCCGACCTAGAAATTTAAAAAATAACAGGAACACTTCTCGGCAACAAATCTGGAACAACATGTTCTTTCTCTTTCCTATGGACAATCTCAAAATCATATTGCTGGAGCTTCAATGCCCAACGAGCCAATCTACCAGTCTGACGCATATAATAAATAATAATAATAATACAATGGCGCTATTATAACTCTGACGAGTTTTATGGCCGAGCTTCTCTCCCAATTCGAGGTGTGCTCCTTTTTGTTTTTCCTACTAATTGGGTGGACCTAAAGTTTTATGCCGGCTCCGAACGGCGAATGCATTTTTTGTGAGAAGCTTTTTCATGGCAGAAATACTCTCGGAGGGTATGCCGCCCACTGCCGAGAGGTGACCGCTGCTTTTAAAAAACCCAATAATTGGATTTTTACTAATTAGAAAAATTTGTTTGGCTCGGACCGTGGTTTGAACCCGAGACCTCTGGCATAGCAGGCGAGCACTCTACCCACTGCACCACAGCGACCACGCATATAATAAAGGGCCTATCAAAATCTGGGCAACTTAAAACGGGCGCCGTAACTAAACGTCCCTTAGCTTCTCTAAAAATCCTATCACATTCTTCACTCCAAATGAACTTTTTATTTTTCTTAGTTAACTCGGTGAGAGGTCTAACTAACTCTGAAAAATCTTTGATAAATCTACGGTACCAGGACACTGTACCTACAAAAGATCTCACTTGCTTAACATTTCTCGGGACTTCTATCCTAACCATTGCCTCTACTTTTTCAGGATCAACATGTAGGCCGCTCCTATTTACGACATAACCTAAGTACTTTAACTCAGGCCTACAAAAACTACATTTCTCTCGGTTAAGTTTAAGTCCTGCTTCAGCTAATCTACCCAACACTTCTTTTAGAATTTTCAAGTGTTTTTCAAACGTCTTTGTTACGATGAGTATATCATCCAAATATACAAAAACATGGGGCTCTAACTCTGGTCCTATGACCGAATCTATAAATCTCTGCCACGTCGCAGGCGCGTTATGTAAACCGAATGGCATTCTCTTAAATTGGAAAAGCCCTCTACCTGGCTCCGCGAATGCTGTATAGGGCCTAGAGCTTTTATCTACTGGTATTTGCCAGTAAGCCGACTTGATGTCTAAACTTGACAAAATTTTCGCATCCCTCAGCTTGTCGCCGACACATAAGGAAGGGGGTAGCTATCCTTTTCGCTAAATTTTTTAAGGACTCTATAGTCTAAGCAAAATCTATATGTACCGTCCTTCTTCCTTATCATGACCACAGGGGAAGCCCATGGACTATGAGACGTCTCAATTACACCCTTGCTGAGCATATCCTTCAACTCCTCGTCCATACGCGACTGTATGGTAGGCGATACCGGATAGTACCGCTGTTTCACAGGCTCAACTCCTGCCTTTATCCTTATCCTATGCTCAACAAGATGGGTTCGACCTAACCAGTCTGCCATAGTCTCAAAAGCATTCCCGACTAATCTACCTAAAGCTTCAGATTGCCTAGCATCTAATTCGCTGTGGTCCATAATCGCTACCGACGCCTCCTGTTCCGGTCGAGAAAACGACCATACCCTGCCCCTCAGATCCGAGATTATACCCGCCTTGGTCCAGAAATCTACACCAAGAATCAGAGCATGAGGTATACCAGGAACAATAAGACAATCTATGAGGACCGACTTGCCCTCCACCACAATTGGTAACGAAATAGAGCCTAAGGCTGATACTCGACCACCATTCGCCAAAGTAAGTTGAGGGATATTTTCCGATGCAGAAATTCTTATGCCATAAGCCTGTAACATACTCCAACCAATACGACCAATAACTGTACGAGAACTCCCAGAATCCAACAATGCTCGAAAAGAAAAACCAGAAACCCACACATCGATATGTGGACGCTGATCATGGCCGCTTGCCACTAATTAATAACCCATATAAGCAACAACCCGACGAAATTGGGAAGGAGTTGTCGATGCTGGCCGAGAAATTTAGGCCTTTGATGAATTTCCAAGCTCTGAAGATGGTCAATTAAAACGAAAACGGGTTAGTAGACCAGAAAACTCCATCTCCACCTATAGAATTAACAAATTTAGCCTCTCCGTGTCCTCGTACCTCGGAAACTCCTCCACCTAAACCAATTCCCACTAGATCCTCTTCCAAAAACCATGTTGATAATCAACCTGCTCCATCAACTTCAAAGACCGCTTTAACTTCCTTAAACATCCTGGAATCATTAAATGGATCTGAACCCGTCACTTCCGAAAGAACTTCTGAGAAACTTGTTTTTATTCCTCCTAAAAAGTCTATTTTTGTGTCTACATTCGCGAAAGACACTTCTAATAATATTAATTTATATATTACATCCAAGATTAAACCAAAACATTAATTTATTCATAAGTTTAATTTTAAATATGACGGCGACATTTCTAGTTTTAAAATCGATGTAGATCAGACAGATTTTGAAACGATTCTTCATAAATCATTTTGGCCGAACGGCGCGTTTGTTCGTGAATTTGAAGACCAAATAAAAACAACATGAACGTCGTGAGATTACCCAATTCTGAGTCAGTTCCAAAAAACTAATTATATCAACTGTAAGCTTTTACTACCAAAACGTTAGAGGTTTGAATACCAAATTAACTGCTCTGTACTTAAATGGATTTTGCTGTAATTACAAAATTATTTGTTTGACTGAAACATGCCTCAAACCTCACGTCTTGAACTCAGAAGTTCTTCCGAATCAATATGAAATCTACAGAAATGACCGCGTAGATAGAATTAGTGGTGGTGATCTAATCGCAGTTCACACCAGTGATGCCACATTTTTTTCCTCCAAAATCCCTACAAATGAGGTAAAACTCCCAAGATTACCCTACGCGTTAAAAAAAAGTACCTACAAAAATCCCTACATTTTTTCCTTGCGGAAATATTGAAACCCGCATATAATTTATTGAAATTTTTTAATAGGACAATGCATATATATAAATAATCAAAAATAGGTATTTTTTCAGATACTTTTATTAGTTTTACAAAACTTTAACGAGGTTTTTATACATATACGTATGTGTATAGATGTCTTCACCTAAATTTTAATTCAATGTTACACAAAAATGTATATAAAAAGAGAAATAAATCGTAAGAGCACATGCTCATTTATAAAAAAAAGTAAAAAAAAGTTAATTCTTCAATATAAAGACAAAATTATTACTTACTTAAATTTACACACAGCTTTTATAAACCAGTTCAATTTAAAAAGCTGTCAACACAATATATAATAGAGATGTATTTATACATACATAAGGTGTACCACATTTATCGATATGTAATGCCAATGATGTACAGAGTTGGCAAAAATTTTGTTGGTCAACACAGTGCGCATGTTGGGAAACATTTTGTTAGTCAACACAGGGCACATTTTGCGCCTTGAATGTTTTCCGTGTAAAAAAAATCCCTACATTTCCATGTAAAAAAAACCCTACATGAAAAAGCGGACCTTTTACCCTACAGGCACATTTTTTAAAAGACCTACAAGTAGGGATAAAACCCTACGTGTGGCAACACTGGTTCACACATCGTTACCATCTGAGGATGTTAGTGTTTCATCCAATGCTTACTTTGAACTTAAATGCATACGTGTGTTGATTGGTAAAGGATATATGTATCTAACCCTTTTCTATATCCCACCAAATACCAACATGTCAATTTACAATGAGCTTCTGTTAATACTTAAATCTATAAACTCTTGGATGACACTTTCTGATACTCGGGTAGTGCTGGGTGATTTTAACCTTCCGAGCATATATTGGAACGTTAATGACTCGGATATTGTACCTGTTTCTTCTAAACTAACACTGGTCGACAAGTTTTTGTTACAGAAATAAAACTCTACTTTTCTAAAGGATTTCGGTGCGCTGAATCCGAATATGAAGTCAGATTTTCTATAATACGTACAGTTTTTTAGATATTCATGCCCAAAGAGGCGAAAAACACGATTTTTGGCTATATTCACTCCTTAATATCTTTTAAATTACTTACTTATTTTAAAAATTGATTAAAGCTATTGAAAACGCTGGCATTTCTCTTGAAGAAACCGTTTTAGTATTTCAGATATCTTTCTTGTAACTTGCAATATTGCATATTAAGCTTCATTAGTTTTGCAATATTTTCTCCATACAAAAATAATTAAAAATTTTGAAGCACGCTTTTAGGCAGTTTATTATATTATGGTCGTATGTAAGTGGCTTCGTAAAAAAATGGTTCTGCTGAGCAACTACAAAATTTGATTGCGCCTATAACATGCTACAAATCCTGCCGTTGTTTTCGACGACAAATACCTTATTGTGCAAAAACATATATTACTATATACCTGAATTAGATATCCGAAAAATTAAAACGTTGTCTTCAAGAGAAATGGCCGAGCTTTCAAAAGCTGTAATCAATTTTCAAAATAAGTAAGTAATTTAAAAGATATTCTTCTTCTTGATTGGCGCTTAACCGTCTAGACGATTCTGGCCGAGTCCAACAGAGCGCGCCAATTGCTTCTGTTTCGTGCAGCATGGCGCCACTTGGGAACACCTAGGGAGGCAGCATCGCTGTCCACCTGATTTTCCCAACGCAGTGGAGGTCTCCCTTTTCTTTTGCGTTCAGCGGGTTTCGATAGAAATGCTTTCTTGGCCGGAGCGCCTTCGTCCATTCTCACGACATGACCTGCCCAACGCAGCCGCTGGATCTTTATTCGCTGAACAATGTCGATGTCTGTGTAAAGCTCGTACAGCCCATCGTTAAATCTCCATCGATACTCGCCCACGCCAACGCGCAAAGGTCCATAAATCTTACGAAGAACTTTTCTATCGAATACTCCAAGTGCCATCTCATCTGATTTTGAAATTGTCCATGCTTCTGCGCCGTACATGAGGACTGGAACGATGAGCGTCCTGTAGAGTGTGATTTTTGTTTGTCGAGAGAGGACTTTACTTTTCAGTTGCCTACTTAGTCCGAAGTAGCATTTATTGGCAAGCGTGATTCTTCGTTGGATCTCCGAGCTGACATCATTCTTGGTGTTAATGCTTGTTCCGAGATAGACGAAGTCCTTAACAGTTACGAATTTGTAGCTATCAACATTGACGTGGCTGCCAAGGCGTGCTGTTTCTTTTTGTGATGACAGGAGGTACTTCGCCTTGTCCTCGTTGACCGCCAAACCCATTTTCTTAGCCTCTTTATCCAGCTTGGAGAAGGCAGAACATACGGCGCGCGTGTTAGTGCCAATGATGTCGATGTCATCGGCGTACGCCAGCAGTTGCACACTCTTGTGATATAAGATGCTTCCTGTATGGTTAAGTTCTGCAGCTCGTATTATCTTTTCCAGCATCAAATTGAAGAAGTCGCACGAAAGAGAGTCACCTTGTCTGAAACCTCGTTTGGTCTCGAACAGCTCGTAGAGGTCCTTCCCAATTCTGACGGAGCTGGTGGTGTTAGTCAACGTCATTTGGCATAGCCGTATAAGTTTAGCAGGGAAACCAAATTCAGACATTGCGGCATACAGGCAATTCCTATTCGTGCTATCAAAAGCGGCTTTAAAATCGACAAAGAGATGGTGTGTGTCGGATCCTTTTTCATGGGTTTTTTCCAGTATTTGTCGTATTGTGAAGATCTGGTCGATGGTAGATTTACCAGGTCTGAAGCCACACTGATAAGGTCCAATCAGATTGTTGACGATAGGCTTCAGTCTTTCGCACAATACACTTGCTAAGACCTTATATGCGATATTCAGGAGGCTTATCCCACGATAATTGGCGCGTACTGTGGAGTCTCCTTTTTTGTGGATTGGGAAGAGCACACTTAAGTTCCAATCGTCGGGCATGCGCTCGTCCGACCATATTCTGCATAGGAGTTGATGCATGCTCCTTATCAACTCTTCGCCACCATGTTTGAATAGCTCGGCTGGCAAGCCGTCAGCGCCCGGGGCCTTGTTATTCTTAAGCCTAGATACTGCTTTTCGCACTTCGTCATGATCAGGTGGTGGAACATGCCTACCATCATCTGCTATTGGGGATTCGGGTCGTACATCTTCTCCTTCCGCACTTTCACTGTTGCCGTTATCTAGCAAGGAGGAGAAGTGATCCCTCCACAACTTAAGTATGCTCTGGACATCAGTTACCAGATCACCGTTATCATTCCGGCAGGAATTTGCCGCGGTCTTGAAACCTTCAGTCATCCGCCTGATTTTTTGATAGAATTTTCGAGCATCGTTCCTACCCGCCAGCATCTCAAGCTCTTCACACTCGCGCCTTTCAGCCTCCCTTTTCTTCTTTCGAAAAAGGCGCCTCTCTTCCTTCTTCGCCGTTCGATAACGCTCCCATACGCTTCGCGTTGCGCCCGCACACAATGTAGCCCTGTAGGCGGCGTTCTTTCTTTCCGAGGCATCGCGACATTCCTTGTCGTACCAGGTGTTTTTGTGGGCGCGCTTGTATCCTATAGATTCCTCAGCGGCGATACGAAGTGAACGAGCGATGTGTTCCCATTCCTCAGATACATCGTTTGGTGAAGGGTTGCTCTCAGAGAGCAGGAGTGAGAGCCGAGTTGTGTATTCATTGGCTGTCTGCGTCATGTGCAGCCTTTCGACTTCAAACTTTCCTTGCTGTCCTGTTGGCACATTCTTTGCTGCACAGAGGCGGGTGCGTACCTTGGCTGCTACAAGATAGTGGTAGGAGTCGACATTGGGACCACGGATTGTGCGCACATCTAGGATGCTGGAGCTGTGTCTGCCGTCGATCATGACGTGATCAATTTGATTTCGCGTTTTTCGATCAGGAGACAGCCATGTGGCTTGGTGTATTAAAAGATATTGAGGAGTGAATATAGCCAAAAAACGGGGTTTTCGCCTCTTTGGGCATGAATATCTAAAAAAACTGTACGTATTACAGAAAATCTGACTTCAGATTCGGATTCAGCGCACCGAAATCCTTTAGAAAAGTAGAATTTTATTTCAAAAATATACAAAAATTTGTTGAAATTTTGTCGACCAGTGTAATCACAATTTTTTCCTTGAAGAAATGGCTGAACTCTGCCTCAACCAAATAAACTTGAATTCAAATAAATTTGGTAGGATAATAGACCTAGTATACGTCAATGATATTCCGAACTTCTCCCTAAATCGCTGTGACCCTCTAGTTCTTCCGGAGGATGTTTACCATCCTCCTATTCAGTTCTCTTATGAAGTTATTAACGAAAACGGAACTAAAAATTCTTTCAATTCTAGTGATCAATTTGTTTTTGCAAAGGCGAACTTCAGTAAAATAAATAAAGAGTTGGCGCGCTTTCCATGGCCAAACTATGTAGATGATATTAACCTTTGTGTTGAACATTTCAATAACACCATCTATAACCTATTTCAAAAGTATGTTCCTAAACGCAGTGTCAATGAAGAACAAACACAGTTATGGTTCACCAAAGAGCTTAAAAAATTAAAAAAATAAAAAGTCACGCTTTTTTAAGTTATACAAAAAATCTGGTCTTCATGGAGATTACGTCAAGTACTCAGTCTTGCGGCATAGCTACATGGGATTAAAAAAAAAATGTTACAAATCATACTTATGCAAGATGACGAAAAAACTGGTTCACGATCCCAAATCATTCTATAACTTCGTCAACTCAAAACGTAGAGTTCATAGTTTTCCGTCCGCCATGAATTATAATAACACTGGGTCTTCGGACAGCCAACTTATTGCTAACATGTTCGCAAAATTTTTTAGTTCGAATTATTCTATGGACTCTCCTAAAAGTAGTGATTATCCGTTTAGACTTATCCCATCCAATTTAACTCATATCTCAGTTATATCTCCGGAAGTAGTCTTAAACTCATTAAAAACCTTAAAAGAGCCTCTTAGATCTGGACCGGATCTCATTCCGGCTTGCTTTCTTAAAAAGTGTGCTGAAAATATTTACAAGCCCCTAATAGCCTTATTTAACTTGTCTCTAAAAAAAGGTGTTTTCCCATTAGTTTGGAAGGAATCTTTTATAATACCCCTACACAAAAATGGCAGTAGGTCTTCTATTGAAAATTATCGAGGCATAGCCAAGCTGTCAGCGGTTCCAAAATTATTTGAGGCGATCATTGTCAATTATCTGAAGTACTCTATTTCCTCATAAATATCGCCATCTCAACATGGGTTTTCTGCTGGAAAATCTACCATAACTAATTTATTGCAGTTCACAACTTATGTTTCCAATGGATTTAAAGAAAATGCTCACACAGATGTAATTTACACGGATTTTAGTAAAGCTTTTGACAAAGTGTGTCATTCATTGCTCATCCGTAAACTAAGTCTAATAGGTCTTGAACCCAGCTTTATTCGATGGATATCTTCATACCTACATGGTAGAACTCAAAAAGTTATTTTCAAAAATTGTTCTTTCGATGTCATTTTCCTTCGGGCGTTCCCCAAGGAAGTCACCTTGGGCCAATTCTGTTCCTGCTATTCATTGATGATATTTCTTTAATATGATATGTCTGTAATAAAACATTCTACGATCTTATTATATGCTGATGATGTAAAACTATTTAAATCATTTTCCTCTATATATATATGAAAGTGGTAACACTGGCAGCTACATAGGCCAATTTACATCGATCCGTGTTTTTATCGTATATTTACGTTTCTTCTAGTTTTTTTAATCGGGTTTTTGGTAAAATCCGTGCCGAGAGACTTGGGAAGCGATTTCCCTCCGACGGGATTGTGACAAAAAAAAAAAGAAAAGTCCAAAAGATAAGTATTTAGTTTTAAAAAAAAAATGTTAGAAATCATACTTATGCAAGATGACGAAAAAACTGGTTCACGATCCCAAATCATTCTATAACTTCGTCAACTCAAAACGTAGAGTTCATAGTTTTCCGTCCGCCATGAATTATAATAACACTGGGTCTTCGGACAGCCAACTTATTGCTAACATGTTCGCAAAATTTTTTAGTTCGAATTATTCTATGGACTCTCCTAAAAGTAGTGATTATCCGTTTAGACTTATCCCATCCAATTTAACTCATATCTCAGTTATATCTCCGGAAGTAGTCTTAAACTCATTAAAAACCTTAAAAGAGCCTCTTAGATCTGGACCGGATCTCATTCCGGCTTGCTTTCTTAAAAAGTGTGCTGAAAATATTTACAAGCCCCTAATAGCCTTATTTAACTTGTCTCTAAAAAAAGGTGTTTTCCCATTAGTTTGGAAGGAATCTTTTATAATACCCCTACACAAAAATGGCAGTAGGTCTTCTATTGAAAATTATCGAGGCATAGCCAAGCTGTCAGCGGTTCCAAAATTATTTGAGGCGATCATTGTCAATTATCTGAAGTACTCTATTTCCTCATAAATATCGCCATCTCAACATGGGTTTTCTGCTGGAAAATCTACCATAACTAATTTATTGCAGTTCACAACTTATGTTTCCAATGGATTTAAAGAAAATGCTCACACAGATGTAATTTACACGGATTTTAGTAAAGCTTTTGACAAAGTGTGTCATTCATTGCTCATCCGTAAACTAAGTCTAATAGGTCTTGAACCCAGCTTTATTCGATGGATATCTTCATACCTACATGGTAGAACTCAAAAAGTTATTTTCAAAAATTGTTCTTTCGATGTCATTTTCCTTCGGGCGTTCCCCAAGGAAGTCACCTTGGGCCAATTCTGTTCCTGCTATTCATTGATGATATTTCTTTAATATGATATGTCTGTAATAAAACATTCTACGATCTTATTATATGCTGATGATGTAAAACTATTTAAATCATTTTCCTCTATATATATATGAAAGTGGTAACACTGGCAGCTACATAGGCCAATTTACATCGATCCGTGTTTTTATCGTATATTTACGTTTCTACTAGTTTTTTTAAACGGGTTTTTGGTAAAATCCGTGCCGAGAAACTTGGGAAGCGATTTCCCTCCGACGGGATTGTGACAAAAAAAAGAAAAGTCCAAAAGATAAGTATTTAGTTTTAACAAATACTTTTCAATATATAAACATACATACATATATAAATATAAATACATACGTACTAAGCAACTTTTTTATCCCGTGCAGAGTTGCTTTTGATGCGCTGTACCGACAGGTGGCGCTGTCAACGAAGGTGGGATCAGCTGTTGTTACATTTCCGGCGAACTGCATTGCCGGCAGTTAGAGCACTGCACTGCTATTGCCGACAGTTAGAGCACTGCACTGCTCTAGTTACGTTTATATAAATAGATATAATTATTATATAAAATAAAATTAAACTAAAATAAAAATAAAATAAAAAAAATAAAAAAAAAAAAAAAAAAAAATAAATTAAAAAAAAAAAAAAATAATAATAATAATAAAATAAAAAAATAATAAAAATAAAAATAAATAAATGAAACAAAGCAAAATAAAGTGCATACATATATGAGTACCTATGGCTCTCAGTCAAACGAGCGCTTGCGAAATGCATATTTCACAATAAAAGCATTTGATATAAATGAAAAACCTACAATAGCCGGAAAAGGAAATACGGCGATTGAACAAAGGGCACGGTCCTGTTCCCCGAGTGTCCAAATTACTTGCCCTCAATTCACAGAGCCTCTAGCAAGTACTTCCGCAGCTGGAGCTCAAAATAAAGCTGGTGATACCATAAAAATGGCAGATAAAAACGCCAAGAAAATACAAGTGCAAACTGGCTTGGATCGCTATATCCATATAAAAAGAAAGCGAACGCCAGAAAAGAAGTGGAAATCGAATCCCTCCAAATTAATCAAAGGTGACCTGCCAGCAGAGGCAACAAAAGAGGCACCGAAAATAACATTGGGCGATAACAGATTCAGTGTGCTCGCTGAATCTCAAAATATTCCAATCGAAAAGCCAAAAAAAAGTCCCAAGCCCCCTCCAATTTACCTGCGAGAACAAAGCTCTAATACATTAGTAAACAAACTGGTTGAGCTAGTAGGTCCTAAAAACTTCCATGTCGTACCTATAAAAAAAGGCAATATACAGGAAGTTAAAATCCAAACCTATAGTGAGGATTATTTCCGAAAAATAACTAAAGACTTTGAAAACAGGAAGAAAAACTTCTATACCTATCAGCTAAAAAGTAGCCGTGGCTTGTCAGTTGTACTAAAAGGAATAGAAAATTCCGTAAGCCCGGCAGAAATAGAGACTGCATAAACGAGGAAGGCTTTAAAGTCAGATATGTTTACAATATCAAAAATAAAGACAACATACCGCAACCGATGTTCAGGGTTGAAATCGAGCCAGATTTCCAGCTTTTAAAGAAAGGAGAAGTACATCCCATTTATAAATTACGTTATCTTCTACACCGAAGAATCTCTGTGGAAGAACCGCATAAACGTGTGGGCCCCGTACAATGCCATAATTGTCAGGAGTTCGGACATACAAAACGATATTGCACATTACCTAGCGTATGTGTAATTTGCGGAAATTTGCACAGCTCCAAAGAGTGCGAGAAACCTGAAGCAAACCCAGAAAATAAGAAGTGCAGTAACTGCGGTGAAAATCACACTGCTAATTATAGGGGTTGCCCAGTATACATTTCATTAAAAGAGAAAGGTAGCAAAAAACCTAAAAATGTCCCTGTCCCACAACCTCAAAATATGCCAAAACCAACTATTAATACAGCCCCGCAGAGAAATCTGGGAACGTACTCATACGCTCAAGTCTTAAGAGGCACACAACAGACCGAAATCCAAGACGATTCCACTCCAAAAACATCACTCGAAAACACTCTAAATAGCTTTGTTCATATGATGCAGGACCATATGAAGTCAATGCAAAACATGATGCAAGAATTGATTAGGAATCAAAATCTCCTACTTCAAACAATTTTGTCAAGACCATGAATTGTTTCAATATAGGTTTCTGGAATGCTAACGGCATAGGCCAACATCGCAATGAACTCCATGTTTTCCTAGAAAATCACCAAATTGACATAATGTTAGTGTCTGAAACCCATCTGACTGTGTTTAATAATTTTAATATTGATGGGTATATGTTCTATAATACTAAGCACCCTGAAGGAAAAGCTAGAGGTGGAACCGGTATACTTATAAGAAAGAGGATTAAGCACCACGTTCTAGAAGAATATTGCAAAGAGTATATACACTCAACATCAGTGTACGTAGATGATAGTTCTGGCGGATTAACTGTATCTGCAATATACTGTCCTCCCCGTTTTAATATAACAGAGTACCAATTTACTGAATTCTTTTCCAAGTTAGGCACGAGATATTTGGCAGCAGGTGATTACAATGCTAAACATACTTTTTGGGGATCTAGGTTAATAACACCAAAGGGAAGAAACCTGTTCAAAGCAATCCAAAGCAATGGTCTTGATATTATATCAACAGGGCAGCCAACATATTGGCCCACTGATAGGAGCAAAACTCCCGACCTCATAGATTTTGGGGTAACTCGCGGCCTCGATCGGGATATACTTCAGATAGAATCTCTTTTTGACCTATCGTCTGATCACTCTCCTTGCGTCATATCTATTAAAACCCTTCCAACTTTAAACGAACTGAACCCAAGCTTAACTAATAGATTTACGAATTGGCTGAAGTACAGAAAATTTATAAGTTCGCATATTAATCCAAATGTGAGCCTTAAAACAGCCGCCGAAGTGGAATATGCGATAATTGACTTCACAAACTTACTGCAAGTGGCAGCAAAGGTTTCAACGCCATTACGTCCTAACACAACCCAGCAGCAAAGCTTTAGTCCTTTCAATGAAAACGATATCATTGAGCTAGTTTCCAAGAAAAGGCAACTTAGGAGAGACTGGCAAAGGTTGCGATCTCCAACCCTGAAAAACGAGCTAAAAAAATGTACGAAAGAGCTCCAAATGCTCCTAGAGGAGAAAAGGGAAACAAAATTTCAAAATAGAATTAAGTCCCTCACGGCCACATCCTGTACAGATTTTTCTTTGTGGCGCTCTCTCAAATATCTAAAACGGCCGGTTCAGCAGGATCCTCCAATACGAATGCAAAATGGTGAATTTGTTCGAAGTGACCACCAAAAAGAGTAGCATTTGCAACCCATCTTTCAAATGTATTTACTCCAAATGAAGGCCAAAATATTCTCCAAGAAAATACTCCACAATTACCAGCAATACCACTTGGTTTTAAACTAGACGACTTGAATAAAACTATATCCAAAGACATAGAGAATAAGAAAGCACCAGGGTATGACAGAATAACGGGTGAAATGTTAAAAGCGCTTCCCACTGACGTTAAATTACAAATTTCATTAAAACGGCGCATCAGAATTATTTTAAATTTCTAATACTTACAGTTAATAATTGGACCGTTATGATCAGTGTTTCGCGAATCATAGCGGTGAGCGGTTGTGTTGTTAGAGCTTCTTGAAATTTGCTGGATTACATATGTATGCCGCGCGACCGATTACGTAAGTATTTTGCATAATTGGCTATGTTAGTAATTACTTATTTCTTGTAATTAAAAACTATTTCTGTATAAAATTTTGACTTATTTTTTATTGTGATTATTAATTTTATTAATTGCATATATATATATTATATATATGTTACCCACACTATAAAAATAAGTAAGTTTGGAAAATCATGGCAAGTAAGCAAGAAAAACAGATCATTGTGTGGTTGGACGAAGCTGGCAGTGATGAATTTGACGACGATTTATCAAGTTTAGAGGATGAAGAAGATGATATTGAAGAGGAATCGTCTGACTCGAGGTCTGAGCAAGAACAAGGGTCCTCAGATCAGGAATCTGATAATGATGATGTGCTTCAACGCAACAGATGCGGAGATGTTTATCTAGGTATTGATAATACTGTGTGGACAAAGGATGCTCCGCCAAATAAAGGTAGAACAAGGAGACATAATCTTGTATTTGTGCCCCCAGGCCCTAAGGGTATCGCACGACAAAAAACCACACCTGAAGACTGTATGTCACTTTTTATAGACAATAACATAGTTGACCTCATTGTCAAATTCACTAATATAAAAATCGACCAGATCAAGGTAAAGTACGCAAGAGAAAGAGATGCCAAATCAACGAATGAAATTGAAATTAAAGGATTTATCGGAATTTTACTCATGGCTGGTGCGTTGAAAGTTGGCCGTTCCAGTACAAGTCAAATATTTGAGCATGAAAAACACACTGGAATCGATTCAATATACCTGACTATGTCTGAACAACGATTTAAGTTTCTGCTTCGAGTTATACGTTTTGATGATATTAATGACCGTCAAGAGCGCACAAGAATTAATAAATTGGCCCCAATTCGGCAAATTTTCGATTTAGCTCTCGAAAACTTTCAAAATTGTTATATACCGAGCGCTGAAATGACTTTGGACGAACAGCTGTTAGCCTTCAGAGGACGTTGTTCATTTCGACAGTATATCCCAAGTAAACCTGCCAAATACGGATTGAAGGTTTTTGCACTTGTAGATGTTCATTTTCCATACACATATAATTTGGAACTATACGCCGGCCAGCAACCAGAAGGACCATTTCGCTTAAGCAATGAAAGATGTGATATCGTGATGAGAATGGTGCGCCCGGTTTTTCGTAGAAATATTAACATTACCATGGACAACTGGTTTTCTTCTCTGAAAGTTGCAAAACAGTTATTTTATAATGGACTCACAATGGTTGCCACCGTTCGAAAGGACAAAAGAGAAATTCCCCGTGAATTTCGAGGGGCAAGAGGAAATACATTATGTTCTTCAAAATTCGGGTTTCATACTCCATGCACATTAGTTTCTTACGTTCCAAAAGCCAACAAAGTCGTAATAGCAATGTCGACAATGCACAACGATGCAGCAATTGACTGCGACACCGGAGACAAGCAAAAGCCAGAAATAATAACATATTATAATCGCACTAAAAATGGCGTGGATCTGGTAGACAAGATGTGTTCACTATATAACGTATCTAGGAATTCAAGAAGGTGGTCTCTAACTATGTTCTATGATCTTATAAATATCAGTGCCCTCAATGCAGTTTGCATTTACACAGCAAATAAAAACTATGAATCTGTTCAACTTCGTGATTTCCTTATAAACTTGGCTTTGTCTTGGATGAAACCACTTGCTAACGAAAGATTAACTATCACCACATTACCAAGAATACTTTTATTTAAAATAAAAGACTTTTTAAACCTTAATCATGTGGTAATTCATCAAGCTCCGACTCATAATAGTAACCCCTGCCGTTGTTATGACTGCGGAAGAGCACGAAATAGAAGCACCCGTAAAGTGTGTAATGCATGCAATAAACGTGTTTGTCCGGACCATTCTAGAATTGTATGTTTTTCTTGTTTACAAAACACTGATTAAATGTTAAAAGTAATTATTTAATTTTTTACAGTACCTCTTTATGTAAAGTGTGCGAATTTTTGTTGAAAAAATTTTGTTTATTTACTTATTTTTTTTTTAGAAACACATGAAGTGTATTTAAGTTCTTTTTCTGATTAATTTTAATTAATAATATACTGCCAAGATGTTTAAAAAATAAATACGTCAAAATAAATAAATATTTGTATCTTTTTTCTTAGTTTGAAAATGGATTACATATGTATGCCGCGCGACCAATTATGCTACTTTTAGGTGCGCGACTACTGCAGGGTTAAGCAACTACTATACATCTTCAATAGTATCCTCCGATTATGTCACTTTCCTAATCCATGGAAACTATCTGAAATTATTATGATCCCAAAACCAGGCAAAGACCCGACAATAGTAAGCTCCTACAGACCAATAAGCTTAATCTCTATCTTTTCCAAACTATTCGAAAAATTATTGCTGAGAAAGATTCAGCCCATCTTAGAACTGTACGAAACCATACCAAGCCACCAGTTCGGATTTAGAGAGCAGCACGGTACGATAGAACAAGTGCATAGAATTGTTTCAGAAATAAGGTCAACTTTTGAAACCAAACGATATTGCACTGCCCTATTCCTAGATGTGGCACAAGCTTTCGATAAAGTATGGCTAGAAGGGCTATTGCATAAAATAAAACAAACACTTCCTTATAATCTCTGCGGGATCCTAGAAAGCTTTTTAACAGGTAGAAAATTTCGAGTAAGGCACAAAAGTTTTACAACCGAAAGTCATCCACTTTCTGCTGGAGTTCCACAAGGTAGCGTTCTAGGGCCTGTACTATACTTAATTTACACAAGCGATCTGCCAACCAACGCGAGCCTTGTCACGTCTACCTTCGCAGATGATACGGCTATACTGAGTGTGCACGCAAATCCCATAACTGCTACTATCCAATTGCAGAGACATATAAAAACTTTAGAAGAATGGCTTACTACGTGGAGAATTAAGGTCAACGAATCTAAATGTGTACAAGTAACCTTTAGCCTGAAAAAAGACACATGCCCACCAGTCTCAATAAATGGGAAAATAATAACTCAGAAAGACTTCGTTACGTACCTTGGAGTCACACTGGATAGAAGAATGACTTGGAAAAATCACATTGACAAAAAGATTATGCAATCCAAGTTGAAAATAAGCCAGCTGCAATGGTTAATTGGTCCAAGTTCTAGACTGGGCTTAGATAATAAGATATTAATATTTAATATGGTTTTAAAACCAATTTGGATGTATGGAATTCAACTATGGGGCTCAGCATCGAAATCTAGCGTAGAAAGAATTCAAAGGCTACAGTCCAAGATATTAAGAACAATATGCAAAGCGCATTGGTATGTAAAAAATACAATTATACATAGTAACCTAAAGATAAATACGGTGGCCGAAGAGATAGAGAAAATGCAAGCAAATTATGCGAAAAGATTAGCCAACCATCCTAATTCATTAGCAAAAAGTCTCCTAAAGCAAAGCTATCCTAGGCGGTTAAGGAGAAAGGATGTAAAACTCAATTGTGCATAAGGTCATATTCTGTTAGACCAATATCTCGAGAGTAACTTTAAAAAATGATGAACGTCGCTGAATAATAATAATAATAATAATAATAATAATAATAATAATAATAATAATAATAATAATAATAATAATAATAATAATAATAATAATAATAATAATAATAATAATAATAATAATAATAATAATAATAATAATAATAATAATAATAATAATAATAATAATAATAATAATAATAATAATAATAATAATAATAATAATAATAATAATAATAATAATAATAATAATAATAATAATAATAATAATAATAATAATAATAATAATAATAATAATAATAATAATAATAATAATAATAATAATAATAATAATAATAATAATAATAATAATAATAATAATAATAATAATAATAATAATAATAATAATAATAATAATAATAATAATAATAATAATAATAATAATAATAATAATAATAATAATAATAATAATAATAATAATAATAATAATAATAATAATAATAATAATAATAATAATAATAATAATAATAATAATAATAATAATAATAATAATAATAATAATAATAATAATAATAATAATAATAATAATAATAATAATAATAATAATAATAATAATAATAATAATAATAATAATAATAATAATAATAATAATAATAATAATAATAATAATAATAATAATAATAATAATAATAATAATAATAATAATAATAATAATAATAATAATAATAATAATAATAATAATAATAATAATAATAATAATAATAATAATAATAATAATAATAATAATAATAATAATAATAATAATAATAATAATAATAATAATAATAATAATAATAATAATAATAATAATAATAATAATAATAATAATAATAATAATAATAATAATAATAATAATAATAATAATAATAATAATAATAATAATAATAATAATAATAATAATAATAATAATAATAATAATAATAATAATAATAATAATAATAATAATAATATAATAATAATAATAATAATAATAATAATAATAATAATAATAATAATAATAATAATAATAATAATAATAATAATAATAATAATAATAATAATAATAATAATAATAATAATAATAATAATAATAATAATAATAATAATAATAATAATAATAATAATAATAATAATAATAATAATAATAATAATAATAATAATAATAATAATAATAATAATAATAATAATAATAATAATAATAATAATAATAATAATAATAATAATAATAATAATAATAATAATAATAATAATAATAATAATAATAATAATTAATAATAATAATAATAATAATAATAATAATAATAATAATAATAATAATAATAATAATAATAATAATAATAATAATAATAATAATAATAATAATAATAATAATAATAATAATAATAATAATAATAATAATAATAATAATAATAATAATAATAATAATAATAATAATAATAATAATAATAATAATAATAATAATAATAATAATAATAATAATAATAATAATAATAATAATAATAATAATAATAATAATAATAATAATAATAATAATAATAATAATAATAATAATAATAATAATAATAATAATAATAATAATAATAATAATAATAATAATAATAATAATAATAATAATAATAATAATAATAATAATAATAATAATAATAATAATAATAATAATAATAATAATAATAATAATAATAATAATAATAATAATAATAATAATAATAATAATAATAATAATAATAATAATAATAATAATAATAATAATAATAATAATAATAATAATAATAATAATAATAATAATAATAATAATAATAATAATAATAATAATAATAATAATAATAATAATAATAATAATAATAATAATAATAATAATAATAATAATAATAATAATAATAATAATAATAATAATAATAATAATAATAATAATAATAATAATAATAATAATAATAATAATAATAATAATAATAATAATAATAATAATAATAATAATAATAATAATAATAATAATAATAATAATAATAATAATAATAATAATAATAATAATAATAATAATAATAATAATAATAATAATAATAATAATAATAATAATAATAATAATAATAATAATAATAATAATAATAATAATAATAATAATAATAATAATAATAATAATAATAATAATAATAATAATAATAATAATAATAATAATAATAATAATAATAATAATAATAATAATAATAATAATAATAATAATAATAATAATAATAATAATAATAATAATAATAATAATAATAATAATAATAATAATAATAATAATAATAATAATAATAATAATAATAATAATAATAATAATAATAATAATAATAATAATAATAATAATAATAATAATAATAATAATAATAATAATAATAATAATAATAATAATAATAATAATAATAATAATAATAATAATAATAATAATAATAATAATAATAATAATAATAATAATAATAATAATAATAATAATAATAATAATAATAATAATAATAATAATAATAATAATAATAATAATAATAATAATAATAATAATAATAATAATAATAATAATAATAATAATAATAATAATAATAATAATAATAATAATAATAATAATAATAATAATAATAATAATAATAATAATAATAATAATAATAATAATAATAATAATAATAATAATAATAATAATAATAATAATAATAATAATAATAATAATAATAATAATAATAATAATAATAATAATAATAATAATAATAATAATAATAATAATAATAATAATAATAATAATAATAATAATAATAATAATAATAATAATAATAATAATAATAATAATAATAATAATAATAATAATAATAATAATAATAATAATAATAATAATAATAATAATAATAATAATAATAATAATAATAATAATAATAATAATAATAATAATAATAATAATAATAATAATAATAATAATAATAATAATAATAATAATAATAATAATAATAATAATAATAATAATAATAATAATAATAATAATAATAATAATAATAATAATAATAATAATAATAATAATAATAATAATAATAATATAATAATAATAATAATAATAATAATAATAATAATAATAATAATAATAATAATAATAATAATAATAATAATAATAATAATAATAATAATAATAATAATAATAATAATAATAATAATAATAATAATAATAATAATAATAATAATAATAATAATAATAATAATAATAATAATAATAATAATAATAATAATAATAATAATAATAATAATAATAATAATAATAATAATAATAATAATAATAATAATAATAATAATAATAATAATAATAATAATAATAATAATAATAATAATAATAATAATAATAATAATAATAATAATAATAATAATAATAATAATAATAATAATAATAATAATAATAATAATAATAATAATAATAATAATAATAATAATAATAATAATAATAATAATAATAATAATAATAATAATAATAATAATAATAATAATAATAATAATAATAATAATAATAATAATAATAATAATAATAATAATAATAATAATAATAATAATATAATAATAATAATAATAATAATAATAATAATAATAATAATAATAATAATAATAATAATAATAATAATAATAATAATAATAATAATAATAATAATAATAATAATAATAATAATAATAATAATAATAATAATAATAATAATAATAATAATAATAATAATAATAATAATAATAATAATAATAATAATAATAATAATAATAATAATAATAATAATAATAATAATAATAATAATAATAATAATAATAATAATAATAATAATAATAATAATAATAATAATAATAATAATAATAATAATAATAATAATAATAATAATAATAATAATAATAATAATAATAATAATAATAATAATAATAATAATAATAATAATAATAATAATAATAATAATAATAATAATAATAATAATAATAATAATAATAATAATAATAATAATAATAATAATAATAATAATAATAATAATAATAATAATAATAATAATAATAATAATAATAATAATAATAATAATAATAATAATAATAATAATAATAATAATAATAATAATAATAATAATAATAATAATAATAATAATAATAATAATAATAATAATAATAATAATAATAATAATAATAATAATAATAATAATAATAATAATAATAATAATAATAATAATAATAATAATAATAATAATAATAATAATAATAATAATAATAATAATAATAATAATAATAATAATAATAATAATAATAATAATAATAATAATAATAATAATAATAATAATAATAATAATAATAATAATAATAATAATAATAATAATAATAATAATAATAATAATAATAATAATAATAATAATAATAATAATAATAATAATAATAATAATAATAATAATAATAATAATAATAATAATAATAATAATAATAATAATAATAATAATAATAATAATAATAATAATAATAATAATAATAATAATAATAATAATAATAATAATAATAATAATAATAATAATAATAATAATAATAATAATAATAATAATAATAATAATAATAATAATAATAATAATAATAATAATAATAATAATAATATAATAATAATAATAATAATAATAATAATAATAATAATAATAATAATAATAATAATAATAATAATAATAATAATAATAATAATAATAATAATAATAATAATAATAATAATAATAATAATAATAATAATAATAATAATAATAATAATAATAATAATAATAATAATAATAATAATAATAATAATAATAATAATAATAATAATAATAATAATAATAATAATAATAATAATAATAATAATAATAATAATAATAATAATAATAATAATAATAATAATAATAATAATAATAATAATAATAATAATAATAATAATAATAATAATAATAATAATAATAATAATAATAATAATAATAATAATAATAATAATAATAATAATAATAATAATAATATAATAATAATAAATAATAATAATAATAATAATAATAATAATAATAATAATAATAATAATAATAATAATAATAATAATAATAATAATAATAATAATAATAATAATAATAATAATAATAATAATAATAATAATAATAATAATAATAATAATAATAATATAATAATAATAATAATAATAATAATAATAATAATAATAATAATAATAATAATAATAATAATAATAATAATAATAATAATAATAATAATAATAATAATAATAATAATAATAATAATAATAATAATAATAATAATAATAATAATAATAATAATAATAATAATAATAATAATAATAATAATAATAATAATAATAATAATAATAATAATAATAATAATAATAATAATAATAATAATAATAATAATAATAATAATAATAATAATAATAATAATAATAATAATAATAATAATAATAATAATAATAATAATAATAATAATAATAATAATAATAATAATAATAATAATAATAATAATAATAATAATAATAATAATAATAATAATAATAATAATAATAATAATAATAATAATAATAATAATAATAATAATAATAATAATAATAATAATAATAATAATAATAATAATAATAATAATAATAATAATAATAATAATAATAATAATAATAATAATAATAATAATAATAATAATAATAATAATAATAATAATAATAATAATAATAATAATAATAATAATAATAATAATAATAATAATAATAATAATAATAATAATAATAATAATAATAATAATAATAATAATAATAATAATAATAATAATAATAATAATAATAATAATAATAATAATAATAATAATAATAATAATAATAATAATAATAATAATAATAATAATAATAATAATAATAATAATAATAATAATAATAATAATAATAATAATAATAATAATAATAATAATAATAATAATAATAATAATAATAATAATAATAATAATAATAATAATAATAATAATAATAATAATAATAATAATAATAATAATAATAATAATAATAATAATAATAATAATAATAATAATAATAATAATAATAATAATAATAATAATAATAATAATAATAATAATAATAATAATAATAATAATAATAATAATAATAATAATAATAATAATAATAATAATAATAATAATAATAATAATAATAATAATAATAATAATAATAATAATAATAATAATAATAATAATAATAATAATAATAATAATAATAATAATAATAATAATAATAATAATAATAATAATAATAATAATAATAATAATAATAATAATAATAATAATAATAATAATAATAATAATAATAATAATAATAATAATAATAATAATAATAATAATAATAATAATAATAATAATAATAATAATAATAATAATAATAATAATAATAATAATAATAATAATAATAATAATAATAATAATAATAATAATAATAATAATAATAATAATAATAATAATAATAATAATAATAATAATAATAATAATAATAATAATAATAATAATAATAATAATAATAATAATAATAATAATAATAATAATAATAATAATAATAATAATAATAATAATAATAATAATAATAATAATAATAATAATAATAATAATAATAATAATAATAATAATAATAATAATAATAATAATAATAATAATAATAATAATAATAATAATAATAATAATAATAATAATAATAATAATAATAATAATAATAATAATAATAATAATAATAATAATAATAATAATAATAATAATAATAATAATAATAATAATAATAATAATAATAATAATAATAATAATAATAATAATAATAATAATAATAATAATAATAATAATAATAATAATAATAATAATAATAATAATAATAATAATAATAATAATAATAATAATAATAATAATAATAATAATAATAATAATAATAATAATAATAATAATAATAATAATAATAATAATAATAATAATAATAATAATAATAATAATAATAATAATAATAATAATAATAATAATAATAATAATAATAATAATAATAATAATAATAATAATAATAATAATAATAATAATAATAATAATAATAATAATAATAATAATAATAATAATAATAATAATAATAATAATAATAATAATAATAATAATAATAATAATAATAATAATAATAATAATAATAATAATAATAATAATAATAATAATAATAATAATAATAATAATAATAATAACAATAATAATAATAATAATAATAACAATAATAATAATAATAATAATAATAATAATAATAATAATAATAATAATAATAATAATAATAATAATAATAATAATAATAATAATAATAATAATAATAATAATAATAATAATAATAATAATAATAATAATAATAATAATAATAATAATAATAATAATAATAATAATAATAATAATAATAATAATAATAATAATAATAATAATAATAATAATAATAATAATAATAATAATAATAATAATAATAATAATAATAATAATAATAATAATAATAATAATAATAATAATAATAATAATAATAATAATAATAATAATAATAATAATAATAATAATAATAATAATAATAATAATAATAATAATAATAATAATAATAATAATAATAATAATAATAATAATAATAATAATAATAATAATAATAATAATAATAATAATAATAATAATAATAATAATAATAATAATAATAATAATAATAATAATAATAATAATAATAATAATAATAATAATAATAATAATAATAATAATAATAATAATAATAATAATAATAATAATAATAATAATAATAATAATAATAATAATAATAATAATAATAATAATAATAATAATAATAATAATAATAATAATAATAATAATAATAATAATAATAATAATAATAATAATAATAATAATAATAATAATAATAATAATAATAATAATAATAATAATAATAATAATAATAATAATAATAATAATAATAATAATAATAATAATAATAATAATAATAATAATAATAATAATAATAATAATAATAATAATAATAATAATAATAATAATAATAATAATAATAATAATAATAATAATAATAATAATAATAATAATAATAATAATAATAATAATAATAATAATAATAATAATAATAATAATAATAATAATAATAATAATAATAATAATAATAATAATAATAATAATAATAATAATAATAATAATAATAATAATAATAATAATAATAATAATAATAATAATAATAATAATAATAATAATAATAATAATAATAATAATAATAATAATAATAATAATAATAATAATAATAATAATAATAATAATAATAATAATAATAATAATAATAATAATAATAATAATAATAATAATAATAATAATAATAATAATAATAATAATAATAATAATAATAATAATAATAATAATAATAATAATAATAATAATAATAATAATAATAATAATAATAATAATAATAATAATAATAATAATAATAATAATAATAATAATAATAATAATAATAATAATAATAATAATAATAATAATAATAATAATAATAATAATAATAATAATAATAATAATAATAATAATAATAATAATAATAATAATAATAATAATAATAATAATAATAATAATAATAATAATAATAATAATAATAATAATAATAATAATAATAATAATAATAATAATAATAATAATAATAATAATAATAATAATAATAATAATAATAATAATAATAATAATAATAATAATAATAATAATAATAATAATAATAATAATAATAATAATAATAATAATAATAATAATAATAATAATAATAATAATAATAATAATAATAATAATAATAATAATAATAATAATAATAATAATAATAATAATAATAATAATAATAATAATAATAATAATAATAATAATAATAATAATAATAATAATAATAATAATAATAATAATAATAATAATAATAATAATAATAATAATAATAATAATAATAATAATAATAATAATAATAATAATAATAATAATAATAATAATAATAATAATAATAATAATAATAATAATAATAATAATAATAATAATAATAATAATAATAATAATAATAATAATAATAATAATAATAATAATAATAATAATAATAATAATAATAATAATAATAATAATAATAATAATAATAATAATAATAATAATAATAATAATAATAATAATAATAATAATAATAATAATAATAATAATAATAATAATAATAATAATAATAATAATAATAATAATAATAATAATAATAATAATAATAATAATAATAATAATAATAATAATAATAATAATAATAATAATAATAATAATAATAATAATAATAATAATAATAATAATAATAATAATAATAATAATAATAATAATAATAATAATAATAATAATAATAATAATAATAATAATAATAATAATAATAATAATAATAATAATAATAATAATAATAATAATAATAATAATAATAATAATAATAATAATAATAATAATAATAATAATAATAATAATAATAATAATAATAATAATAATAATAATAATAATAATAATAATAATAATAATAATAATAATAATAATAATAATAATAATAATAATAATAATAATAATAATAATAATAATAATAATAATAATAATAATAATAATAATAATAATAATAATAATAATAATAATAATAATAATAATAATAATAATAATAATAATAATAATAATAATAATAATAATAATAATAATAATAATAATAATAATAATAATAATAATAATAATAATAATAATAATAATAATAATAATAATAATAATAATAATAATAATAATAATAATAATAATAATAATAATAATAATAATAATAATAATAATAATAATAATAATAATAATAATAATAATAATAATAATAATAATAATAATAATAATAATAATAATAATAATAATAATAATAATAATAATAATAATAATAATAATAATAATAATAATAATAATAATAATAATAATAATAATAATAATAATAATAATAATAATAATAATAATAATAATAATAATAATAATAATAATAATAATAATAATAATAATAATAATAATAATAATAATAATAATAATAATAATAATAATAATAATAATAATAATAATAATAATAATAATAATAATAATAATAATAATAATAATAATAATAATAATAATAATAATAATAATAATAATAATAATAATAATAATAATAATAATAATAATAATAATAATAATAATAATAATAATAATAATAATAATAATAATAATAATAATAATAATAATAATAATAATAATAATAATAATAATAATAATAATAATAATAATAATAATAATAATAATAATAATAATAATAATAATAATAATAATAATAATAATAATAATAATAATCATAATAATAATAATAATAATAATAATAATAATAATAATAATAATAATAATAATAATAATAATAATAATAATAATAATAATAATAATAATAATAATAATAATAATAATAATAATAATAATAATAATAATAATAATAATAATAATAATAATAATAATAATAATAATAATAATAATAATAATAATAATAATAATAATAATAATAATAATAATAATAATAATAATAATAATAATAATAATAATAATAATAACAAGTAAGGAAGCCTAAGTTCGAGTGGAATCGAACATTAGATATGCTTTCATTGTTTGTTTGCGTTTGTTCGATATAGGGTGTATTTTATATGACACAAGTGCTGGCATAAACAGGGCGCAGCCACGCCATTTTCAAAATTTGTATCAATCATCCAAATAAGCATATAAATATTATTGTTAGTGCAAAATTGCATCCCTCTATGACTTTTAGTTACAAAAACTTCACGTTACAAATTCCAAAAGGGTGTTCCAGAAATATCTTTGTTAAAAAGTAGGCGTGGTCATAAACCGATTTCAATACATTTTTGCGTGTCTATTAACACATGTTATAAAAGTGTATAAACCAAGTTTCGTCATAATATCTCAGTTATTTGTCGAGTAATAGGCACGTAGATTCCTTTGTATAAAAAGAGGCGGTGCCACGCCCATTTTCCAACTTTTTTATATTTGTTTTCCGGTCTATTGTAGAACTCATGTCACAAAATTTCAGTGATAGATTCTTTATATTTGACAGAGAGATCGCTTAAAATGTTTTTATTAGGTCACTTTATAAAACCCATATATAAAAGTGGGCGTGGTCGTCAACCGATTTTGGAAATCTTTCGTCCACACATTTGGCTAAGTAAATATATCACGCGTACCAAATTTCATCGATATATCTTTAACGGTTTATGAGTTATGGCTTATAAAACTTTCAATATTTGCCCCTTAATAAGTGGGCGTGGCACCGCCCATTTCCAAAATTTTTATATTTTTTGTTTTATGTCCCTAGTTGGTCTCCTGCCACAAAATTTCAGTGATAGATCTTTATATTTGACAGAGATATCGCTTAAAATGTTTTTATTAGGCCCCTTTATAGTTCCCATATATAAAAGTGGGCGTGGCCGTCAACCGATTTGATAATTTTTCGCCAAAACATTTGTCTAAGTAAGCAAATTACGCAAAACAAATTTCATCGATATATCTTCAACGGTTTTCTGAGTTATGACATATAAAACTTTCAATGTTTGCCCCTTAATAAGTGGGCGTGGCACCGCCCATTTTCCAAAATTTTTGTACTTTTTGTTTTATGTCCGTAGTTGGACTCCTGCCACAAAATTCAGTGATAGATCTTTATATTTGACAGAGATATCGCTTAAAATGTTTTTATTAGGCCCCTTTATAGTTCCCATATATCAAAGTGGGCGTGGCCGTCAACCGATTTTGATAATTTTTCGCCAAAACATTTGTCTAGGTAAGCAAATTACGCATACCAAATTTCATCGATATATCTTCAACGGTTTCTGAGTTATGACATATAAAACTTTCAATGTTTGACCCTTAATAAGTGGGCGTGGCACCGCCCATTTTCCAAAACTTAATCAAATTTCTTCATAACGGCCTGAGCTCAATACGTGGGTAAAATTTTATCACTCTAGCTATATTAGTGGCTGAGATACCAAATTTCCGATTTTTTCTATATAGGAAAAGTGGGCGTGGTCATGGTCCGATTTCGCCCATTTTCAATACCAACCGTCCCAGTCTCGATACCAACTTGCATTTCAAATTTCATCAAAATATCTCAATTTTTACGCGAGTTATCGTGCGTACGGACGGACGGACGGACGGACGGACGGACGGACGGACGGACGGACGGACATGGCTCAATCGATTTCTCTTTTCACCCTGATCATTTTGATATATATAAGTCCATATCTATCTCGATTATTTCATTATGTTACAATCCACCGTTATGAAATCAAAATTATAATACTCTGTGTACTAGTACAGCTGAGTATAATAATAATAATAATAATAATAATAATAATAATAATAATAATAATAATAATAATAATAATAATAATAATAATAATAATAATAACAAGTAAGGAAGCCTAAGTTCGAGTGGAATCGAACATTAGATACTCAGCTGTATGCTTTCATTGTTTGTTTGCGTTTGTTCGATATAGGGTGTATTTTATATGACACAAGTGCTGCATAAACAGGGCGCAGCCACGCCCATTTTCAAAATTTGTATCAATCATCCAAATAAGCATATAAATATTATTGTTAGTGCAAAATTGCATCCCTCTATGACTTTTAGTTACAAAAACTTCACGTTACAAATTCCAAAAGGGTGTTCCAGAAATATCTTTGTTAAAAAGTAGGCGTGGTCATAAACCGATTTCAATACATTTTTGCGTGTCTATTAACACATGTTATAAAAGTGTATAAACCAAGTTTCGTCATAATATCTCAGTTATTTGTCGAGTAATAGGCACGTAGATTCCTTTGTATAAAAAGAGGCGGTGCCACGCCCATTTTCCAAACTTTTTTATATTTTGTTTCCGGTCTATTGTAGAACTCATGTCACAAAATTTCAGTGATAGATCTTTATATTTGACAGAGAGATCGCTTAAAATGTTTTTATTAGGTCACTTTATAAAACCCATATATAAAAGTGGGCGTGGTCGTCAACCGATTTTGGAAATCTTTCGTCCACACATTTGGCTAAGTAAATATATCACGCGTACCAAATTTCATCGATATATCTTTAACGGTTTATGAGTTATGGCTTATAAAACTTTCAATATTTGCCCCTTAATAAGTGGGCGTGGCACCGCCCATTTTCCAAAATTTTTATATTTTTTGTTTTATGTCCCTAGTTGGTCTCCTGCCACAAAATTTCAGTGATAGATCTTTATATTTGACAGAGATATCGCTTAAAATGTTTTTATTAGGCCCCTTTATAGTTCCCATATATAAAAGTGGGCGTGGCCGTCAACCGATTTTGATAATTTTTCGCCAAAACATTTGTCTAAGTAAGCAAATTACGCAAAACAAATTTCATCGATATATCTTCAACGGTTTCTGAGTTATGACATATAAAACTTTCAATGTTTGCCCCTTAATAAGTGGGCGTGGCACCGCCCATTTTCCAAAATTTTTGTACTTTTTGTTTTATGTCCGTAGTTGGACTCCTGCCACAAAAATTCAGTGATAGATCTTTATATTTGACAGAGATATCGCTTAAAATGTTTTTATTAGGCCCCTTTATAGTTCCCATATATCAAAGTGGGCGTGGCCGTCAACCGATTTTGATAATTTTTCGCCAAAACATTTGTCTAGGTAAGCAAATTACGCATACCAAATTTCATCGATATATCTTCAACGGTTTCTGAGTTATGACATATAAAACTTTCAATGTTTGACCCTTAATAAGTGGGCGTGGCACCGCCCATTTTCCAAAACTTAATCAAATTTCTTCATAACGGCCTGAGCTCAATACGTGGGTAAAATTTTATCACTCTAGCTATATTAGTGGCTGAGATACCAAATTTCCGATTTTTTCTATATAGGAAAAGTGGGCGTGGTCATGGTCCGATTTCGCCCATTTTCAATACCAACCGTCCCAGTCTCGATACCAACTTGCATTTCAAATTTCATCAAAATATCTCAATTTTTACGCGAGTTATCGTGCGTACGGACGGACGGACGGACGGACGGACGGACGGACGGACGGACATGGCTCAATCGATTTCTCTTTTCACCCTGATCATTTTGATATATATAAGTCCATATCTATCTCGATTATTTCATTATGTTACAATCCACCGTTATGAAATCAAAATTATAATACTCTGTGTACTAGTACAGCTGAGTATAATAATAATAATAATAATAATAATAATAATAATAATAATAATAATAATAATAATAATAATAATAATAATAATAATAATAATAATAATAACAAGTAAGGAAGCCTAAGTTCGAGTGGAATCGAACATTAGATACTCAGCTGTATGCTTTCATTGTTTGTTTGCGTTTGTTCGATATAGGGTGTATTTTATATGACACAAGTGCTGCATAAACAGGGCGCAGCCACGCCCATTTTCAAAATTTGTATCAATCATCCAAATAAGCATATAAATATTATTGTTAGTGCAAAATTGCATCCCTCTATGACTTTTAGTTACAAAAACTTCACGTTACAAATTCCAAAAGGGTGTTCCAGAAATATCTTTGTTAAAAAGTAGGCGTGGTCATAAACCGATTTCAATACATTTTTGCGTGTCTATTAACACATGTTATAAAAGTGTATAAACCAAGTTTCGTCATAATATCTCAGTTATTTGTCGAGTAATAGGCACGTAGATTCCTTTGTATAAAAAGAGGCGGTGCCACGCCCATTTTCCAAACTTTTTTATATTTTGTTTCCGGTCTATTGTAGAACTCATGTCACAAAATTTCAGTGATAGATCTTTATATTTGACAGAGAGATCGCTTAAAATGTTTTTATTAGGTCACTTTATAAAACCCATATATAAAAGTGGGCGTGGTCGTCAACCGATTTTGGAAATCTTTCGTCCACACATTTGGCTAAGTAAATATATCACGCGTACCAAATTTCATCGATATATCTTTAACGGTTTATGAGTTATGGCTTATAAAACTTTCAATATTTGCCCCTTAATAAGTGGGCGTGGCACCGCCCATTTTCCAAAATTTTTATATTTTTTGTTTTATGTCCCTAGTTGGTCTCCTGCCACAAAATTTCAGTGATAGATCTTTATATTTGACAGAGATATCGCTTAAAATGTTTTTATTAGGCCCCTTTATAGTTCCCATATATAAAAGTGGGCGTGGCCGTCAACCGATTTTGATAATTTTTCGCCAAAACATTTGTCTAAGTAAGCAAATTACGCAAAACAAATTTCATCGATATATCTTCAACGGTTTCTGAGTTATGACATATAAAACTTTCAATGTTTGCCCCTTAATAAGTGGGCGTGGCACCGCCCATTTTCCAAAATTTTTGTACTTTTTGTTTTATGTCCGTAGTTGGACTCCTGCCACAAAAATTCAGTGATAGATCTTTATATTTGACAGAGATATCGCTTAAAATGTTTTTATTAGGCCCCTTTATAGTTCCCATATATCAAAGTGGGCGTGGCCGTCAACCGATTTTGATAATTTTTCGCCAAAACATTTGTCTAGGTAAGCAAATTACGCATACCAAATTTCATCGATATATCTTCAACGGTTTCTGAGTTATGACATATAAAACTTTCAATGTTTGACCCTTAATAAGTGGGCGTGGCACCGCCCATTTTCCAAAACTTAATCAAATTTCTTCATAACGGCCTGAGCTCAATACGTGGGTAAAATTTTATCACTCTAGCTATATTAGTGGCTGAGATACCAAATTTCCGATTTTTTCTATATAGGAAAAGTGGGCGTGGTCATGGTCCGATTTCGCCCATTTTCAATACCAACCGTCCCAGTCTCGATACCAACTTGCATTTCAAATTTCATCAAAATATCTCAATTTTTACGCGAGTTATCGTGCGTACGGACGGACGGACGGACGGACGGACGGACGGACGGACGGACGGACGGACGGACGGACGGACATGGCTCAATCGATTTCTCTTTTCACCCTGATCATTTTGATATATATAAGTCCATATCTATCTCGATTATTTCATTATGTTACAATCCACCGTTATGAAATCAAAATTATAATACTCTGTGTACTAGTACAGCTGAGTATAATAATAATAATAATAATAATAATAATAATAATAATAATAATAATAATAATAATAATAATAATAATAATAATAATAATAATAATAATAATAATAATAATAATAATAATAATAATAATAATAATAATAATAATAAATAATAATAATAATAATAATAATAATAATAATAATAAAATAATAATAATAATAATAATAATAATAATAATAATAATAATAATAATAATAATAATAATAATAATAATAATAATAATAATAATAATAATATAATAATAATAATAATAATAATAATAATAATAATAATAATAATAATTAATAATAATAATAATAATAATAATAATAATAATAATAATAATAATAATAATAATAATAATAATAATAATAATAATAATAATAATAATAATAATAATAATAATAATAATAATAATAATAATAATAATAATAATAATAATAATAATAATAATAATAATAATAATAATAATAATAATAATAATAATAATAATAATAATAATAATAATAATAATAATAATATAATAATAATAATAATAATAATAATAATAATAATAATAATAATAATAATAATAATAATAATAATAATAATAATAATAATAATAATAATAATAATAATAATAATAATAATAATAATAATAATAATAATAATAATAATAATAATAATAATAATAATAATAATAATAATAATAATAATAATAATAATAATAATAATAATAATAATAATAATAATAATAATAATAATAATAATAATAATAATAATAATAATAATAATAATAATAATAATAATAATAATAATAATAATAATAATAATAATAATAATAATAATAATAATAATAATAATAATATAATAATAATAATAATAATAATAATAATAATAATAATAATAATAATAATAATAATAATAATAATAATAATAATAATAATAATAATAATAATAATAATAATAATAATAATAATAATAATAATAATAATAATAATAATAATAATAATAATAATAATAATAATAATAATAATAATAATAATAATAATAATAATAATAATAATAATAATAATAATAATATAATAATAATAATAATAATAATAATAATAATAATAATAATAATAATATAATAATAATAATAATAATAATAATAATAATAATAATAATAATAATAATAATAATAATAATAATAATAATAATAATAATAATAATAATAATAATAATAATAATAATAATAATAATAATAATAATAATAATAATAATAATAATAATAATAATAATAATAATAATAATAATAATAATAATAATAATAATAATAATAATAATAATAATAATAATAATAATAATAATAATAATAATAATAATAATAATAATAATAATAATAATAATAATAATAATAATAATAATAATAATAATAATAATAATAATAATAATAATAATAATAATATAATAATAATAATAATAATAATAATAATAATATAATAATAATAATAATAATAATAATAATAATAATAATAATAATAATAATAATAATAATAATAATAATAATAATAATAATAATAATAATAATAATAATAATAATAATAATAATAATAATAATAATAATAATAATAATAATAATAATAATAATAATAATAATAATAATAATAATAATAATAATAATAATAATAATAATAATAATAATAATAATAATAATAATAATAATAATAATAATAATAATAATAATAATAATAATAATAATAATAATAATAATAATAATAATAATAATAATAATAATAATAATAATAATAATAATAATATAATAATAATAATAATAATAATAATAATAATAATAATAATAATAATAATAATAATAATAATAATAATAATAATAATAATAATAATAATAATAATAATAATAATAATAATAATAATAATAATAATAATAATAATAATAATAATAATAATAATAATAATAATAATAATAATAATAATAATAATAATAATAATAATAATAATAATAATAATAATAATAATAATAATAATAATAATAATAATAATAATAATAATAATAATAATAATAATAATAATAATAATAATAATAATAATAATAATAATAATAATAATAATAATAATAATAATAATAATAATAATAATAATAATAATAATAATAATTAATAATAATAATAATAATAATAATAATAATAATAATAATAATAATAATAATAATAATAATAATAATAATAATAATAATAATAATAATAATAATAATAATAATAATAATAATAATAATAATAATAATAATAATAATAATAATAATAATAATAATAATAATAATAATAATAATAATAATAATAATAATAATAATAATAATAATAATAATAATAATAATAATAATAATAATAAATAATAATAATAATAATAATAATAATAATAATAATAATAATAATAATAATAATAATAATAATAATAATAATAATAATAATAATAATAATAATAATAATAATAATAATAATAATAATAATAATAATAATAATAATAATAATAATAATAATAATAATAATAATAATAATAATAATAATAATAATAATAATAATAATAATAATAATAATAATAATAATAATAATAATAATAATAATAATAATAATAATAATAATAATAATAATAATAATAATAATAATAATAATAATAATAATAATAATAATAATAATAATAATAATAATAATAATAATAATAATAATAATAATAATAATAATAATAATAATAATAATAATAATAATAATAATAATAATAATAATAATAATAATAATAATAATAATAATAATAATAATAATAATAATAATAATAATAATAATAATAATAATAATAATAATAATAATAATAATAATAATAATAATAATAATAATAATAATAATAATAATAATAATAATAATAATAATAATAATAATAATAATAATAATAATAATAATAATAATAATAATAATAATAATAATAATAATAATAATAATAATAATAATAATAATAATAATAATAATAATAATAATAATAATAATAATAATAATAATAATAATAATAATAATAATAATAATAATAATAATAATAATAATAATAATAATAATAATAATAATAATAATAATAATAATAATAATAATAATAATAATAATAATAATAATAATAATAATAATAATAATAATAATAATAATAATAATAATAATAATAATAATAATAAATTATAAAAAGCAGCTTACTGAAAATCCTTCCATTCAGAAAGCTACAACAGCATTTACTAATACCCATGTATAACATATATATGATTGTGTTCCGGACGAGCCTATCCCATTAGGACGTAAAAATTCCTAAGTTCATACACGCAGCTTATTGGAATTCCTTCCATTCCGAAAGCTGCAACAGCACTTATTAATGCAACATACGATTGTGTAATCGATAAGCCTGTCCTGTCAGGCCGTACGAACTTTTAATACTATACAATCAGCTGCTTGGAATTCCATTCCATTCCGACGGCAAAAATACATAAATAATGAAAATGAATAACATAATGAACGAATGTGAAATAAAATTACATACATACATACTACATATGAACATATTCTAACAAAAAAAAAAAATATTCCGATACACATAATAAATGAATTCATAAGTATTTCTTTTATGTCAAATAAAATTGCTTTTCATCCAAATGTTATTTGAAGCAGTGGCAACGAATAACGTCATTGTATACTAGGTTAAGATTTTATAAAAATTGTCATATTCTTTAAGAATGATACAATAAAAACTATATCCGAGAAAAAAAAAAAAAAAAATTTTTCCTCTATAGAAGATAGATGTTTCTTACAAGCAGATCTTAACAACCTTGTTCATTGGTGCAAAGCAAACTACATGCCGCTAAACTTAAAAAAATTTAAAGTTATGTTCTTTTCTCGAAGAACAGTACAACCAGCTTCTTATAAAATATCACAGCATAATCTAGAACAGGTAACTAATTTTATCGATCTTGGCATTTATAAAGCGATGGTCTAAGGAGTTTAACGATCCTTAGGTCACAAAAGCTCTACTTATAAGCTTAGTTAGACCTATATTGGAATACGCATCTATTATTTGGAATCCCCACTACCAGTGTTATTCAGATAAAATATAATCTGTCCAAAAGCAGTTCCTGCTTTCTGCTTTGCGTAACTTTCGTTGGGACTCAGTTTACAATCTTCCACCTTACACTGCTCGTTTAAAACTCATTAATTTGCCTTCACTTTCTAGTCGTAGAGAGATGCTTGGTATAGTTTTTATGGTTAAATTAATCACTGGACTTATAAATAGCCCATGCCTTCTAAGTGAGTTATATTTTAACGTTCCATGTAGAGTATCGAGGCATTTCAAGCCACTATTCGTGAAACCTTGCAAAACAAATTTCGAATTAAATGAACCATTTCGCCGCTTATGCAATGACTTTAATAATCACTACAGCATGTTTGACACTTCAGACTCGCTTTTTATTATAAAAAAAAATAGTTCTAGCCTCACTTAATAAATGATATACAATCTGCTGATGAATTTTGTTCTGTAGCTGAATAGTTTTAGATCTCGACACCTAACAAACCCCTTCCTGTACGACTCTTCAAAAAAAAAAAAAAAACCCGTGCGTCATGCGGATTGGCGCCCCTCGCGTCGGTCGCGCGGGATATGGAGGGTAAACCGTTGGGTATTATTATTATTATTATTATCTCCTATTATAGCCAGCTGGGAGTTAGCAGGATTACTAACTCCTGTTAGACCACCTGACCTGCCGTCCCAGGTGTCTAATTCGCGTTTGTCGTATTGTTTGAACCAAACCTGTTAAATAATGATTATTAATCGTAATGATTACCGGCTTGATTGATTATTTTTTCAACTGTCCATTTAATGATTGAGTGTGGCCGCTGTGGTGCAGTGGGTAGAGTGCTCGCCTGCTATGCCAGAGGTCTCGGGTTCAAACCACGGTCCGAGCCAAACACCAAAACAATTTTTCTAATTAGTAAAAATGCAATTATTGGGTTTTTTTAAGAGCAGCGGTCACCTCTCGGCAGTGGGCGGCATACCCTCAGAGTGTATTTCTGCCATGAAAAAGCTTCTCCAAAAAATGCATTCACCGTTCGGAGCCGGCATAAAACTGTAGGTCCACCCAATTAGTAGGAAAAACAAAAAGTAGCACACCTCAAATTGGGAGAAAAGCTCGGCCATAAAACTCGTCAGAGTTATAATAGCGCCATTGTGTTATATTATTATTATGTTGTGATTGTGTACGCGTTTATTGCATTTCAAATTTATTCAATTTTAAATTATAAAGCGGATATTTAATTAATAATATAAATAAAATATTAAGTGAATATAACTCAAGCCACGTGTCTGTTGCTCGCTCAAATCTCAACTCGACGTTCGTTCGAACGACTCTCCAGTCTCCTGTTAAAAAGGCAATCGACAAATACGAGCGTTGCCATATTAATTGTTTTGGATACGATCCATTATCCAACATCTCCCCTTTTAGTTATAGACTGCATATTGCTGATGCCAAGCCGGTGGGCGTCTGGCCCGATCCGATCGTCTACGTTTGTTGTCACCGAATTATGTGTCGGCAGTGTTAGACTTTCATGCGGCTGCTGATAAGACTGATGTTGAAATTGTGGTTCGGCGGTCGGCCTTGGTTCCAATTGAAGTTGGTCAGTATCAATGTTGCGCTTACGAATTTCGTTTGCATGTGAAGTTATTGAACGATTTCGATCATGGTCTTCGAGTAAAACTTTGTAGTTAACATTACCAATCTTTTCAATTATGACGCCTGGCTGCCAAGTCATCTTGTTGTTTTTAAATACTTTAACGAAAACTTGCTGGTTTAATTGAAACTGCCGAGACTTAGCACCATGCTTAGTGTTAAATTGTTGCTCCATTTTAGTATTTCTTAGTGCACTGTCAAGTTGTGGTTTCTTCAAAAAATCTATTTCTGTACGCAGCTTTCTTCCGATGAATAGTTCTGCTGGCGTCTTTCCCTCCACGCAGTTTGGATTAGGTGTTGATCGATATTGGAGTAAAAATTCTTGTAGATTTGTGTTGTCTTTTGTCTCTTCTGTGAAAGATTTTTCCAAAGCTCGTTTTATAATATCCACGTACCTCTCTGCTTGACCATTGCTTTGAGGATGGTACGGAGCTGTTTTAACATGTTGGATGTTTCTTGATTTGCAAAACTGCTCAAACTCTGCACTTACAAATTGTGTACCATTGTCAGATACAACAATTTCAGGATACCCAAATCGATTAAAAAAGTCTGTTAAAATGTCTATGACCTTGGCTGTTGAAATCGTTGTGCACTGATAAGCCTCGGGCCACTTTGAAAACGAATCGACGATGATAAGATAGTATTTTGAACGTATTGGACCTGCGAAGTCTATATGGATGCGTTGCATTGCTCTTTCTGCAATAGGCCATGAACTTAATTTTGCTTTTACGGGACTTTTAGCATTGAGCTGACATTTACCACATGTGCGAACATAATCTTCAATATTTTTATCGATGTTTGGCCAATATACATGACTGCGTGCAATGGCTTTCATTCGCTGTTGGCCTTGATGACCTTATGCAAAGTTTTAAGAATTCGTCCCTGATATGTTGATGGGACGACTATGCGTTCCCCGTTCAACAGTATATTATCAATTACTGACAGCGATTCTTTGCGATTGTAATATGGAATCAAGTCGTTATGCAAAGATTTTGTATCTTTGGGCCATGTTGTTTGCACATGATTTATGACTTGTTGAAGTATTGAATCTCTTTTTGTCGATTCTTCGGTCATGTGATTTGTAACCGGCAGTGTGCCAATGTTGTCACGCACGACTGCTTTGATATTGTATTCCAGTGTAGCGCATGCTATTACAAAATCTTCATCATCGACTTGCTTTGGTGGTATCAACCTGGATAGCATGTCCACATTTCCGAAATTTTCCGTTTTAACATGTTCAATGCTGAAATCATATGACATTAAGGTGAGAGCCCATCTCTGAAGTCTACTTGTTGAATGTATTGGAATACCCTTTTTCGCTCCAAAAATAGAAATTAATGGCTTATGGTCGGTACGTAGTATGAATTTCTGACCATACAACATATGGTGAAATTTTTTTACTGCAAAAACTAAAGAAAGTGCTTCTTTTTCAATTTGACCATAATTTTTCTCTGCAGGTGTCAGTGACCTTGACGCATGTGCAACCGGATTTTCTGATCCATCTGGCATTATGTGTGAGATTTGCGCTCCAAGCCCTTGCATGGATGCATCTGCTGCGACTACTATTGGCATTTTTGTATTAAAATGTGTGAGCATCAAGTCTGACGTTAAAATAGATTTGAACTTTTGAAATGCTTCTTCGCATTTTGTTGACCAATACCATTTTTTGTTTGACTGTAATAATTCATCAAGTGGTGCACGAAGTGATCTCATTGTAGCAATGAATTTACCATAAAAATTTACTGAACCAAGAAATGACCTAAGTTCACTAACATTAGTTGGTCTTGGCAAATTTATGATAGCTATTATTTTATTTCTGTCGGGACGAATGCCTTCTGGATCTACTATATGACCTAAGTATTTAATCTTGGTTTGAAAAAATTCTCATTTGTCATAGTTCACTGTGATATTGTAATTCGCAAAACGCTGTAATACTTGTCGTATTGATTTTACGTGCTGACTGAAATTATTGCTTGCGACTATGACGTCGTCTAAATATGGCGTTGCTTCCTGAACGCCTATTAAAACTTTTTCAATTGCTTGTTGGAATGCACCTAGGGCTGATTTAATCCCAGGTACAAGTCTATTAAATTTATATAAGCCCCGATGTGTATTGATAGTCAAGATATTTTTGGTTTCTTCGTCGACATCAAATTGCATATATGCATCATTAAAATCAAAACGTGTAAAGTACTTACGACCTTTAAGATTAATGAAGATATCCTCTGGCAATGGCAGTGGATGAAAATGTGCTTCTACACTTGCGTTAAGACCGGTTGAGTAATCTGCACATATTCTGATTTTACCATTTGGACGTTTCACTATTACTATTGGTGCTGCCCAATCTGAATAATTTGTTGGTTTTATGACGCCTGCGTCTTGAAGTCGATTTAATTCTGCTTCCACCAGTGATGTTATTGCGTACGGCACTGGACGTTTCAGACAAAATTTTGGAATCGCATTTGGCTTTAGTGGTAGATGAATTTTTATTTTCTCACAGTGTCCAAGTTCTTTACGAAACACTGTAGGGAACTCTGATTTGAATTTTGCAATTTGTTCTACCTCTTTGTCTGAGAGTTGTACCTTCATGCAAAATGAATTTATAGGTATGTCCCAGAGACCAAATTCTTCAAAGAAATCTGCGCCTGCGATATTGAGATTGTTGACCGCTGTAACTAAAACTTTCATTTGCTTGGTTTCACCTTGATGTGTGATGTTCGCAATAAATTCTCCTTTAAAGTTGATTTTGTTGCAATTTGCATCGCGTGCTGTATGTCTAGTTGCATTCAATGTTGGCATTTTGATATTTTTCCAAACTTCTTGTGAAATTATGGTGCAGTCTGAAGCGGTGTCCAGCTGTAGTTGCGTTTTAATACCATTTATTAAAATTACGATGTGCCTTCTTAGTTGTGAAAAGTCAGTTATAATTCTTGTTTGTGCAGTTGACTCTGCCTGTTTTGACGTTTTGCTCGTTTGCTGCTTTTGTTGCTGTGGCGGCGAATTGTCTTTTCGCTGCTTGTTGTTTTTGAACATGTTACGTTTCTTTGCACTACAATACCCTTCTTTATGACCAGTGGTTCCGCATTGTGTACACTTATGGTTTTTATATGAACAATACCGTGCATAGTGCATTCCTCCGCAAAACCAACATGGGGAAGGTGGTGTTTTAGAGACATCTTTTTTTCACTGCGTTTCATTCTGATTTGACTGTGAACGAACTGCATTTGTGATCGATGGAGTATTTCCAATCATTTTAATGTCTTGCTGACGTTGAAGTGTTCGTTGAATTTCTGCACTGATCAAATCCAAAGTCGCCGGCTTAGTGGGTTTTTCTTCATCCAGCATCTTCAGGATTTCGTTGCGAAAAACTGCATCTTTTGTTGATTGTAGGCCGCTGACGAATATTAAGCATTTTAAATTATCTCTGCTGCATTTATCTAGTTGAAATTTTTCACATTGTCGATTTACTCTCGCTATGTAGGCTGTATAATCTTCCAAATCATTTTTAACAATTTGAAAACATTTGTAGCGTATGCTGAAGAGTGACTGCTTTTCACCAAATATGGACGTAAGCCTGCTAACTGTGGCGTTAAAATCAATTTCATTTGGTTTAGTCGGCAAAAGTATATGTGCATACTGTTGATAAACTGCGGAACTGATTTTACTTAGCAAAAGCCTAGTTTTATCTGCATCACTTAGTTGTTTGGCATCTTCTTCAAAGACATCTTGATATCTTGTATACCAAGTTTCAAACGTGTTGCCTTCTTCAGGTTCATATACAAATTCTTTAATTTGCTTTGCTAAAATGTCCATCAGCTGCTCTCGGTTGAGACCATTGTGTGGAGGTACAACCTGTTGACTTGTGTTAATTTGAGCCACTATGTTCTGAAGAATCTCCTGTGTAGCTTTCTGCGTTTCACTTTGTTGCACGAGCAAACGTGTTATAACTTGTTCAATTGTATTCGCCATTAGAAAAATTATACTTGTTTGAAATTTTCATTTGTTTCCAAGTTATCCTCGTCGCCAAATTATGTTGTGATTGTGTACGCGTTTATTGCATTTCAAAGTATAAATTATAAAGCGGATATTTAATTAATAATATAAATAAAATATTAAGTGAATATAACTCAAGCCACGTGTCTGTTGCTCGCTCAAATCTCAACTCGACGTTCGGTTGCCTGTTAAAAAGGCAATCGACAAATACGAGCGTTGCCATATTAATTGTTTTGGATACGATCCAGTACCCAACATATTATATTATATTTAATGATTGATTGCCCATTGTTATCAAATTTTAATGATTATTTTGCAATTACCATTAAAAAAAAATCAAAAAAAATCATAAAAAATAAAAAAAAAAAAGAAAAATAATCATAAAAAATCAAAAATAATCAAAAAAAATTATTTTGATTATTTTTGATTATTTATGATTTTTTTTGGATTTTTTATGATTTTTGTTTGATTTTTTTTAATTTTTTTTAATTTTTATCAATATCGTTTAAAGAAATATGCACATTTGTACGTATGCAGGTATGTATATAGCCTTTTAAGGCAGACTCACGACGGTAGCTTGATGGTAGTACCGGGGGGTTCGATACGATGAGCGTAGGTGGTGTAGTGCGGTTAAAGTCCCACACTAACAGGATAAAGGCTCTATATGCTTCCTCCTCGTATATTTGTGCAGAGAGGCATACACATTTATACATATCTTACAAGCTTGAAATTATTGTTAATTTGTCATTGACCGTACATGGTACGATGCACGTTCATATCAAATTATTTATCTTTATGAAAAATTGTTTAAAGTGGCCAAATCAAACATTTTAGTGTAACATTCGCTGTTGTACTAACTCATAAATTGGGCTTTAATACAGAAGTTCTCGTAGTTAGGTATACAATGAAAAGCAACTAATATTGCGGCTGTCTTCGACTGTATCGAGACTTTATGACATTCATGAATGAGGAAAAGAAGCGATACATAGTCTCATTTTCATTAATTTATACGGTGAATTATGTGTGTTATTTATGGAGATGTTATAGTCCAAATTGTCTATATCTGAACAATCCGTTGTATGGGACCTATATGTTATAGTGGTCCAATTTCTCTTAAGAAGTCACCCAAGTACCAAACTTCAAGTAGATATCTCAAAAAATGAGGGATTAGTTTGCGTTTATACAGACGGACTGATGGGCATGGCTTAAACGACTCAGCTCATGATCCTCATCATAGCGGTTATATTTTGGTGGATGATCTGTCATGCCTCCTTCTGTATTTCCGCTCAAAGTTATAACACCATTTCATATGAGTATAAAAAGAAGGGTATAAAAACTTTGTTATAATTGTACTCTATGTTAGTCAATCAAATGTGCTTGGAGTTTTACTTTAAAATATACGTATGTATGTATGTACATTAGAGCGTATCGCAAAAAAAAGTTCGCCGTGCGATCAGTGATGGGGCAGATGGATTCATTGCTGTGAGAGTGTAGGCTACTTTGCTGTCTCTTATATTTTTCGCTTGTTTTATTGCACGCTTTATTGCCATTTGGTATTCTTCCGTTGGGTCTGTTCTCATCACTCGGCAGCCCATTTCTTTGATTAGTTGACCTGTTTTTGCGGTGTATTCCTCTTCCTCCATTAGCACAGTTGTATTTCCTTTGTCTGTTTCACACTTCATCAATTTTTTCAAAAAAGGAAAAATTCTTAATTTCATATTAGTTGTATTTATTGTTCATCATACGCCATACCGTTTCAGCCCTAGTTATTGCCCTATTGTGTTCTTTTAAAAGGCAGAAATATTACGTACTTACGTTCCGACATTGTTCCTCAAATAGGATTATTTGGGAATTTGTATTCGTCTTCGCATGCCTACTACATAAACGAAAAACTTCGAACGAGCAAAGGTCTATACAAATTTTTTACTTCTAAATTTGTCGACATTTTAATTAGTGCAGTTGTCGCTGTAGAATACACAATGACTTGGATACACCTGTCCCCATATTTACTGCAGGGTTACGTACTTTAATATGCGTTCACATACATTTGTACAAACAAACTTTATGCCTCTCTGACCAAACATACATGCCTACCTGAATACTTATGTGCATGCATATCCAAATTTCTTTACAAAAATATTGAAAAAAAAAATCAAACAAAATGAAAAAAAAAAATCAAAAAAAATCATAAAAAATCAAAAAAAATCATAAAAAATCAAAAAAAAATCAAAAATAATCAAAAACAATCAAAAAAAATTATTTTGATTATTTTTGATTATTTTTGATTTTTTTTGATTTTTTTTTGATTTTTTTTAATGGTAATCATTAAAATTACTTTTTTTCTGCAAAAGAATTAAAATAATGATTACCAATGAAAAAACAAAACAATTTAATTGATTACTAATCCTAATCGGAATTTAACAGGTCTGGATTGAACCACTATTGGAATTACTGCTCCCGCCAGAATCAGACCTGAAGGGGTTGGGAGACCGCCTTCCCTCTGGACCAGACCTACCACCACTTTGGGTACCACTCGGCTTTGCTGTACACACTGGACAGTCCCGCTTCATGGCACCAACCCCACCGCATCCAAATCACTTTATTGTTTTCCTACAATCCGCCGAAACATGACCAAACCGCTTACAATTAAAACACCTAGTATTCGGCAAATATCTATTCCTCGGAGTGGTTGCCGACTGGTTCCCTGACGCAGCCTCACCACCAACAGACATGTATGCCAAGTCTGGCTCCAACAAACCTCTCGCCCTAGGATTTGGAGAGGGAACAAAAGCACCAACTGACGACCTATCCGCTTCCAATTTCCTTCCTAACGCCACTAATACCGAAATAGATCCAGGAGTAACTAATCCCAACTGCGTTTGGTAGAATGGTAAAAGATTCGCCGTAATTATTCCTAGCATCCTACTTTCTGAAATCGGCTCCGGTAACCTACCAAACATAATCCTCAATGCCGCAACATAGACACCAATGGACTCATTTGCTCCTTGAGTCCTTCTCCGAATTTCAGTCATTAATAATTCGTCGTAATTTGGTGGGAGAAATTCCAATTTAAGTTCCCGAACCAATTCTTCCCATGTTGTAATCGAACGCCTAATTGACCTAAACCAGAGTAAAACTTTTCCTGAAAACAAATCGACCGCACCTCTAAGTAACTGAGACTTAGCAACGCCGCGCGCCTCGCTAAGCTCATCAACACTTTCCAAAAATGCATACAGGGATAATCCCGACCTTTCTCCATCGAATTTCAGATTCCATTTAGCCAGATTCGTTGGCTCCTGCATAATTCTACCGACTAGTTCTACTTCCCCTGAAGTCCTTACTGGCACTGGTCTCACATCTGGGCCCGGTGAGACGACTTGCCCTGGTGGTGTAGGACTGGGTTGCTCACCCTTTTCTGACTCCTGTTTGTCGTCATTCATTTCCTCCAAATAACCCAGAATCAAAATTAATATGTTCCTTATCTGCGCCTGTGACGTCATATCGTCATCATTTTTGGGTTTAGCTCTGCCAATCCTATTCAAGCACCACTCCAATTTTGTGGTCGCCTTAATACCATCTGATCGCGATGCCCTTAACGATTTTCTCATAGACTCCACCGATGCTACAGTTAATCCGCGCGCCTCCATCTCATACGCTAATTCTTCCTGTGACAAACGATGTATTTCAATTTTGTTTTCAGATAATAAAAAAAAATTTCCAACACAACAAAATTCAGTATAAAATTTCCAACTCAGAAAATAGAATTTATCGCCGCCAAACCAAATTAAAATTAAATTTTTTTGTACTCAATTTAACACCGCAAGAACCAAAAATTTAAATTAAAACTCTTAACGCAATTCCAAGCTAACAAAAGAAAATTTTTTTTTTCTCAAAACCAAAAAATATTACTCTTAAAAATTTCGAAATTAAAAATCTCCACAAAAATTGCCCGTAAAAATTTTCTCACAATTTTAAACAATTCGAACAGCGGAGAAAAAAAATCCACAAATATTAAAATCTTTTTTTTTTATATATTAACCCAATTTAAAATAATAAATATACCGCAAAATTAAAAATTTAACCCAAAAACTCCAATTCCCAAATCTAAACTAGACACCATAGTATTTCCCCAAACTCTAAAACTTTTGATCCACCCTATCACTGGCGCAGCAAATTTGGGAGCTATAACAAAAAAAAAACAATAGAGCCTATTACAAATGTAACAACACCAACAACACTATCTACTGCACCCAGAAAAAAATAGTGTGAAGTCAACCAAAAATCAACAAATTTTGTGGTTAATTTTTTTCAACACGATGCTTAATGTATGCCAAGTGTTAGTTAACAGGATGCCAACTGTAGAATTAACACTAAAAAGTATTGAGTCTTCCTGTTGATTTTACAATTTTAACAAGTTAATTTTACAATAAAAGCTGGTTAAATTAACACGAAATGGTCCTGTTGAATTAACAATAACATAGTTTTGATTTTACATTAAATTTATTGTTAAATTAACTAGAAAGTCTTGTTGATTGTACAATTCATTTTTTTAAATAAAAAAACATATAAAACATAAAATATATAATCATCACTTCAATTAAGCACATTCGTACATCACCCGCACAACTGACCAAATTGAAGGCGTCCTTCTCATACGAACACAAATGCACCGGCGATAGTTTATACATGGGCGATAGTACTATCACTTGCACCGAGTAATGTTTGGCCGCTAATGCAACAACCGCATGCTGCACGCAAACCCCCATTCGCTAAAAAACCTCCTCGTAATATTGCAACCTATGAAGAGGAAAAATAAAATATTGAACATTAAATACTTTTAGAAACAAAAATGTAATCCTCTTTTAACTCACCTGCAAACTGAAAATATAAATCGAAAACCCACTATCGCGAACTGACAATGATGCTAAACTCGCATCACTGCCACGGTACAAAATTTTCCTTTTTTTTTTTTAAATAATTTGCGTTTTGCACGAAAATCAGACTTCAAATGATCAAAAAAATTATGTATGTTTCAAAATAGTTTTGACGTTCTTTTTTAACACTTTTTTTTTAGATTAGACTACTAGACACTATGATCGTGTTGAATAAACAAAAATTACAAATGACGTTTATGTTTGAACATTGTTTCGTGTTATATCAACCAAATTTTATTGTTAATTGTGGTTCTTGTTGTTTTCACATTTGTTTTCATGTTGTATTAACACTAAAATTAGGACGTCATTTTTCTAACATTTTTTTTAGTTTATATTGACACTATCATCATGTTAAATAAACCAAATTCCAAATGACATTTAGGAATAAAATTTTATATTTGAATCATCTTGTATATTTTAAAATTTCTTCGTGTTGTATCAACAATAAAATTTGGTTGAATTTACCAAATTTTCAGATGACAGTTACAAAGCCAAAATCATGTTTCAAACATCGTGTAATTTGAAAAAAATTGTTGCTGTTCTATGTGTAAAGATCGATCGTGTTAATTTTACATGAATCGTGTTGATGATTTTTTTTCTGAGTGTGGGGCAACACCAACAATAGTTTACGTACCTTTTGTATTGTGTGTATGTATGTATACTAGAGCCACTCTCGCTGTCTAACTCGACCGCAGGTAAAAGCCTATACACACTTGCGACTAAATCGATTTAGTCGAATGGGGCTGTTGTATTCACACTACGCCAACTATTTAGTCGAATCGGTGGCAGCTATTCACACTACAGACTAAATAGTCGGTCGATTGACAATGGCACAGTGTTGCCAATGTTCACATTTTACACATACTACGTTTATACGTTGGCAAATTCATGAAATCATTTCATGAATTTTCGCTGCATTAACGAATTTTCATGAATTTAATTGTTCACGAAAATTATCCATGAATTTCGCCATCATTTCATGAAATTGTGAAGTACAAGTCCGGCAACGCCAAACCAACAGCTGTTCATTCAGTCAAGACAGATTTAGCAGGTAGGCTCGGGGGCGAATTCAGAAATGTCCAATGTATTTAGTTATTGTAATTGGTAGTGTAATGTCAAAATTATATTTCGCCGAGGCCATTTTCGAATTCATGAAATTAAGAGTTCACGCCGTATAAACGTAGTAACAGCAAATTTTACATTAGTGGTCTTCATATAAAGTGATGAAGTATTAAATTGCTAAAGTTTATCAGTTTATCTGCATTCTTACATGAAAGCACCATCTTGTCAGCTGTCAACTTGACTAATAAATAAAAAACAATAAAATAAACAAAAAGTGCTTACTTTGTTTTGCTTTGTTTCTTATTAAACTAGCAACTAGCTGTCAAGTAAATGAAAAAAGAAAAACGGAAGGAATTACGCTCTAGCTGAAATTTGGAGCTCTCTATGGTTCTTATTCTGTACTCTTCTGCTAATTTTTTGAACCAAGAAATGCTTTGCCAACAGAAAATCGGCTAACTATCCATGACCAAGAATTATTTAACTGAGGATATCGCAGTAGATAAGCTGATTGAAATTATGTATGTATACTAAATTGTATTCCGTCAATCATGGCCAAGAAGGTTCACGTAGAATGTCAAACAAGACGAATTGAAAAAATAGTTTTTTGTTGTAATTCTATGCGATTAATGACATATTTGAAGAGAACAATATCAAGAAACACATTGTGGCAACTCCCGAAAAGTGCTCGTAGCAACAATACACAGATGGCAACTCTCGTCAAGTGACAAAAAGGAAAACAGCTGTTCTCCTTTCTTCCGTTTTCCCGGTGTCAAAATATTTTAGATCTTTTTTTGTGCTATCCGTGAACCACATGTTATAAAACTATTTAATCGAAATACATCAATTAAATTAGGCTATTTATTATAGTAAAAGCTGTGTTATCATTTACGCACCAAAAGTGGTGACCCCGCATTTGAACAATTTTTAACTCACATTGCTCGTTGGTCGTAAATGTTACATAATGCCTAATAACGAAGAGCTTTCAAAGGAAGTTGAGGCGCTGAAAATCCAACACGCGCGAACGAGGCAACGCCTTCGAAGGGGGCCAAATCACATCGGCCTCGGAAGTTAAACTAGCGCAGTTTTACGAAAATGACCCAGAACTTTGGTTTGTCATCGTAGAATCATATTTCGAGGCACGGAAAATGTCCTCAAATAAGTCGAAATACTTACACACAGTTGCTAACTTATCGAGCAAAGCAAGTGAGAGAACTGCTTCTAGAGCCATTCAATGATGAAAAGTACGAAAAACTAAAGCAACGTCTCATATCAATTTACTCCGAGTCAGCAACAATTAAATTTGAGAAGCTAATTTCTAACGAACCGCTGGGCGACATGAAACATTCTCAGGCGCTCCTCAAAATAAAATCACTCGCGTCGAAAGACGTAGGAGGCGATTTCATCAAAAACTTATGGATGAAAAAATTGCCGCAAACAACCAGAACAGTGTTGGCCGCATCAAAAGATAAACTAGATGATTTAGCGCAGATCGCCGACAGAATTTGGGACGTTTCTGATAAAGTGTGTATTTCAAGTGTCGAAAAATCCACACCGCTTGAAAAGACATTGGAAACGATTCAACAAAAGTTAGACAAATTATCCACACGACTAAATGCAATCGAAAGCAAGAATCGGTCGACTCATCGAGAAACAACACCACATAGACAGCGCGGGCGCTCCTCAAGTGCAAAGGGGAAAGAAAAACAGACGAAGAAGTGTGCTGGTATCACCAAAAATTGGGAGAGCGCGCAAAAAAATGCCGCTCACCGTGCTCATTCGTCCCAAAGTCAAAAAACTAATAAGTATGATGTCAACTCAGGCGTCGACACCATACACATGGTCAAAGCGCCTGTTCATACACGACAAACTAACTGACCACGATTTCCTGATCGATTCAGGTGCTGACCATTCAATACTGAGGCCAACTCACCGCATGAAGGAGCGCATACGAAGCAACTACAACAAAAGTACTACAGACGAATACGCACAATATTACGCCGCAAATGGATCACCGATACAAACATACGGAAAACATCTATTGAGCGTATGTCTGGGGATGAGACGTGAATTTCCCTGGAACTTCACTATAGCAGATTGCTCAACGTCAATAACACTGTGGAACAAATTTAGGTCAACAAAAGTTAACTCGGTTCTGAAATTTGGGGGTGAAAATAGAGGCTAAATTAGAAGACCCGTATCGCGGCGTTTGCTTAGGTTAGTTCGAATTTGTTTTTAATCGACCTTTGAACTTTGCAGGCAAATGCCGATTTTCAGCATATTGTTTGTATGGTTTTTTTGCTATAACTCGTCGACTGCTACTGCAGAGGCATTGCCCGACTTGACTGTATTTACATGATCGCCTATAACTTTTCCATTTTACCATGGAATTTCTTCGTTGATAGCATATTTTTTTGCTAATAGAATGTAGCTTCACGCAAGGGAGTAAAACCGAAGGTGAAAATTTTGGTTTTAAAGATATTGCCTGACAAAGTCAATTGTTTCTTTAAAAAATCGAAAAAATTCAAATTGAATTATCAATATTTCAGAAACTATAAGAGGTAGAGAAAAATGTTGTAGACCCCTTGTATAGGAAATTTAATTTTCTTTCGTTTGCTGTCACTCCAACTCCAAAAAATCTCAATTAGTCGACGAGTTATAGCAAAAAAACCATACAAACAATATGCTGAAAATCGGCATTTGCCTGCAAAGTTCAAAGGTCGATTAAAAACAAATTCGAACTAACCTAAGCAAACGCCGCGATACGGGTCTTCTAATTTAGCCTCTATTTTCACCCCCAACTTTCAGAACCGAGTTAACTTTTGTTGGCCTGAATTTGTTCCACAGTGTAATCGGTGCAGATTTTTTAAATGAGAATGGGTTGCTTGTAGACATACCACGAAAGCGAATAATAGATCCAGTCACTGGAACTTCTTCCAAAGGTGAAATAGTTACATCATTCTCACCTCAGGTAACCACAATCGATTCGAATAACAAATTTTCATTTCTTTTATCTGAGTTTAAAGAACTAATTGACGACAAACCGTCATTTCGAGTAAAGGAGCGTGCAAAAGTCACGCACTTTATCGAAACAACTGGTCCACCTGTTACAGCAAAGGCGAGGAGGTTATCTCTCGAAAAATTGGCAATCGCAAAAAGGAATTTAACGATCTGCTTCGACTTGGTATCTGCCGGCCGTCAAAGTTGTTATGTAACTACGTGCGTTGGGCAAAGGCGAGGCGGGGGACTGGCATGCTTGCATCCCAGGCTAGCTCGTCGAAGGGTGGATTCTTTTCCGCCTGCCTTTACCCACAGTCACACAAACAAAAAAAGGTGTTCATGCCATAGAGTAAGGAGTATCGACAGAGAAAACAAGATTGCTAAGAAGAAATGGAAACTGAGTCCTGTCCTTGTCCTGTCCGGTGGAGTCTATCCCGCCCTCTTCGACGTGAACACGCGAAGCCATGGGCGCTGTGCTGACTCCTATTTTCTTACAGCGCCCCCAAACTCGGTCATCTAGTCAGGAAAGAGCGTCAGTTGTAGTCCATATCGTCCATTCCTACTTTCCCTCCATTTCACCAGAACATCACCCACACCAAAACTCTATAGATCTAGCACTGCATCTTGCTCATCCGTATCTCAACCCATAAGTAAAAGAATAGACCTCAAGTTGAATAATTCACAAATTTTATTGATACTTATCTTCTAAACAAATTCCTTTAGACTTACTCACTAATATTAAATTTCAACCTAACTGATGACTTAACTCAAATATGTATATATATATATATATATATGTACCTAGATCAGTGTTGAACGAAAGAGCAATACAAAAAACAGCTAAATAAAAAAATAAATAAATAACTAAATAAATAAATAAATTAATAAATGAATAAATAACTATATAAATAATTAAGTCAAATAGTCAGGTAAATATCACAGCTCTCAATTAAATTTCAGTAATAAAAAATATCACAGATGTAGCTCAGAAATAAAATAAATAAATAAATATCACAGTTTAAAAATAAAGGTCAGCTAGGTGAATATATATATATATATATATATACACCTATACATACATTTATAAAAATATCACAGATGAAGCTTACAAATAAATAAATATATCACAGATAAAAATATCAATATTAAGATAGTCAAGCCTAATTCTAAACCTAATATCAAGTTGGACTAGTGATGGGTATGTTGGTGAAGTATATCAATGCACATACACACACAAGCATCTAACAATAACTTGTATAACACGCTTAACCTCACACACATAAACAGAACGCAACATCTAAGCAACGAATATATCTTTGGCGTGGTATACCCCGATCTTTTTCCCACTCATATCTCCCAGCTCGTACATAGAATTCCCGATTTCCTTTAATATGACACATTTGACTTGTTTGGGACCTAACTTAGCATTATAATTTTCAATCTGGGAACTCTGCTTAAAATTACGGCGGTATACCACTTGTCCAATATTAAACTTTACTTCCCTACTTCTTGTGTTATAAACCTTTGCGCTGCGCTCATGGGCTAATTTTAATTCTTTTATAATTTTTTCTCTTATCATTTGTATATTGTCCTTTCCTGATAGGATTTCGCAATCACCATCTCTAAGCGCTCCCAACTTTCTATACACCTCATACGACGAGGCATGCTGAATCATTGGCAGTCCAAAAAGAGCGGAATACGGCGATCTGCCAATTGACGGATGTGTTGCGCTACGCAACGCAAATGCTGCATCACTAACATAGTGATCCCAGTTTTTCTGATGGTCCTTAATAAGTGCCCTTAACATCTGCAACACTGACCGATTAACTCTTTCCGCAGCATTCGCTTGAGGTGAATAGAAAGCTGTTCGTATATGGTTCGATCCATATTTCTTCACAAACGCTTCAAACGATTCCGGCACGAATCGTTTACCATTGTCGGAGTGAATGTATTCTGGTACGCCAAAAATATGAAAAACTTCCCTCTCTAAGAACTTTATTACATCTGCTGCCGTAGCCCTGCGCATATGTTTTAGGAACACAAACTTAGAAAAATGAGCAAGACACACAAACACATAGACATTACCACTAGACGTACGGGGATAGGGACCCATAAAATCAATATACAACCGCTGAAAAGGTCGCTCTGTCACATGCTGTTTACCCATGGTTGGCTTCTTAAAAGCATTTTGTGTTTTATTCGTTTTACAATTTTCACAGTTGCCAACATGCAACTGCACGTCTGTAACCATTCCCGGCCAGTAATATTTCTCCCTTATTTTACTCAAAGTTTTATGTATGCCACCATGACCTGCTGATGGTGAGGCATGCGATGTTTCTACAAGACCCTGCCGCAACTCAGTTGGTACCCAGAGCTTCCAGGCATGGTCAGCTTCTGCTTCATCTCCACGGTCAAACTGTGTCTTCTTATAAACATAGCCGTCTGACACACACACGTCAGGTAGCTTAGTCTTATTGTCTGTCACAGTCCTTTTCAGTTCTTCGTACTCGTCCGTGGTGAAAAATGGAGAATTTAAAGTTATGTCTAAAATTCGGTCATTTAAACTTATCTCGTCCATGTCTATACGCGATAAAGCATCCGGCACAACATTTTGCATTCTTTACGGTGCTCGATTTCAAAATCGTATGCCTGTAATTTCAGGCTCCACCGTGCTGGCCTACCTGATAGATCTTTTTGGTTCATTAACCATTTTAAACTTGCGTTGTCAGTGATCACCGTAAACGGCAGCCCTTCCACATATGGCCGGAAGCGTTTGATGCTCAATACCGCAGCGTAGCATTCCAATTCGGTTATACTATAATTTCGTTGTGCACGATTTAATTTGGCTGACATATATGCTATCGGTCTTTCGTTTTTGTCGTCAGGGTCAGGGTGTGTCAAAACAGGTGCCGATATGAGGCTACGTTTTAAAATTTCAAATCCGTTCCTTGCCTCTTCAGTCATCATAAACTTCTTTATTTTTTCCTTAGTAAGGCAATCGTGAGGTGGTGCCCCAATATTAGCGTAATCTTTGATGAACCGTCTGTACCAGCCTGTCATCCCAAGGAACCTTCTAAGTTGCTTTGGGGTCTTTGGTTCTGGGAAATCTCTCATGGCCGCAACCTTCTTTAAATCGGTGCGGATGCACCCATTCCCTACTACAAAATTTACTCTTTTCAACATTTATCGTCAATTTTGCCTCGCGTAAACATTTAGCGACCTTTTCGAGCAAACATAAATGTGACACAAAATCTTCAGAACAAACAAGCAAATCATCTAAACAGACAAACACGGATTCTCGGAGAGAAGCGGGTATCACCTTGTCCATCAGTCTGCACATTCTCTGTGTAGCGTTGCACAACCCAAATCGCATGACTGTAAAGTGATAAAGAGGCCTACCAGGTACAGTGAAGGCTGTTTTCTCCCTTGACTTTCGTTCCAGCGGTATTTGCCAAAACGCATCTTTGAGGTCTATTGCTGAAATATAGCGTGTATTTTGTAATCGGCTTAGAATGCCATAAATATGAGGGAGAGGGTATGCGTCTTTAATCGTTCGTGCATTAACTTTACGAGCATCTAAGCATAAGCGATTTTTCGTGCCTTTTATGACCAAAGAAACCGGTGAGCTCCGACTGCTATTGCTCTCCTCAATTACTCCTAGCTCTAACATGCGATCAAGTTCGCTATAAACCAATTTTTGAATAGCAGGTGATATAGGGTAAAACCGCTGCTTCACCGGCAGATGCTCATCCGTGACTTCTATCACGTGTTCTTCCATATCTGTTTTTCCCAACCCCAATACCGCAAAGCATGGATATTTCGCTTTCACCCGTTCTAATGCTTTTTCTTCTTGAGGAGTAAGTATATGTTGCACCGCTTCAAAAGACAGATCACCATCTGAGGGAACAAATTCTGAGACAACAACCTTTGCCGGGACATTCACTCTACTGACAACATTCATACTAAACACTTGCCAAAAATCTACACCTAAATACACTTCTTGTTGTAAACCAGGGACTATGAGAAACTCCATATCTTTCGTCATATTGTCCCATTCAACTGGAAGAGATATGACTCCCCCATTTGCTGTTCGAATATTCTGTCCTTTAATAGGCATTATTAAATTTTCTTTTCCTTTCAGAAGTTGACTACAATTCTTTCGTAAGCAACTTGCTCCTGCTCCGGAATCAAGAAGTGCTAACGTCTCTACTCCACCTATTTTAGTTTTCGCAAAAAATCTGTTATCTCCTTTGATCGTCACTATTGTAGATATGATTTTATTCTGTATTCGCTTTAAATTCTTTTTCTTCTCTCTCATCTTTTGTATCTTCAAAAATTTTCTCTTATTTCTCTTTTTGCTAATTTCTTCACAAAAAATGCGTTTTCTTGCTTCGTCATACTCAACTTTTCTTTGATGCAAACTTTTGCGCTGCACTGTATTAACCTCTCTTTTACTTTCTTTTATATCTTCTGTTTTGTTGAAATTTTCTCTACGCAATATCCTTACTTCTTGGCTTCCGGGAGCATCTTCCCCTGGCGCGAGTCCCCGGAGCACTCTGCCATCTTGGCGTTTCCCTTCCCTGGTTTAAACACACAAAAGGACGCATTACTACCACAAGAAAAACAAGCCATGTCGTGAAAGTATGATTTACATCTATTGTCTTTTTCAGCTTCCGCTGGATTCTTTTCGAAATAATCGACAGGCATACCACAAGCAAAACATAACATCAAATGGAATGGGGATGGACAAAAAGACTTAATACTGGACGGAGTCACATTAGGATTACATGGACACTTGATGAACATGGCTAGTTCCCGGTGACTGTTGTGGCTTATTTCTTGAAAACCTCTTTATTTCCTCAATGCCTTTCCCTTCTACCTTGGGCATTTCTTGCAACTCCTGGTATTCCAACTCACTTACCATCTTTTTTCGATTCCTGTTTTCTCTACCGACTCTCTCTGCTCTTTTACATTTGCTTTTTAGTTCGGCCAGTGTCTCAATTCTCGAGGCAAAGGTAAGATTCGCCAGATACGGCTTCAAGTTACTCCTGATGATGCCTACCAATTCCTTCTCTGGTATCTTCTTCCTCAATCTAAAAGTTAAATTATGCACCTCACTATAAAAATCATCAAAACACTCCTGCACTTGCTGTTTTCTTTCCATTATCTCTCTTATAATCTCATAGTCGGACTCGGCCGTCTTGAAGTGGCTTAGCATCTCTGACTTTAATTCTTTATAGCCGAAGTCAGGATTGTCCTCATGATCCTCTAGGACTTGCCAGTACCACTTCAAGGCGGTACCGGTGACTAAACAATGGAAGTCGGTGAATAATTGATGGTACGATAAATTATGTTGTTCCCTAAGCTTTTCTACACGGAAAATAAAACTTTCTACAGTGATGCCCTTACTACTACCGTCAAACTTAACATGCCACTTATCCAAATCAATCTTTTTCCATGCACGTTGTTTTGTATTGTCGCCAGTTTCATCGCGTTGTGGCTCTATGTCATTAACACCTGACGCACTACTTTGTCTTTGCGGCGTCGATTGCCTGCTTGGTCGGTTGTTGGGCATGGAAGTCTCCACCCCAGAAACTCGCTCGCCAAGGCTCATTACTTGTTCGCGCATGTTACGGACCTCGTTCATACACTGAGCCATCATGTCACCCTGCTGTGCCATCATCGCCATCATCCTGATCAGTGGCTCAGCTTCATCAGGGCTGGCTCTCGTTTCGGCTGGTTTTGAGCCTCTAGCGCCCGAGCTTCTAGGTGGCGAACGCCCGTGCTCATCGTCCGACATTTCAAACAATTGATCAATTTTTCTCGAGAAACTAAGACTATTTTCCGAACGATTTACGGATACCTCTTCCGTCACGATCACAACCGGCTGGCGAATCTCCCTACTACCTTGCGAACTGAAAACCCTGGCCGCACAGCGATTGAAATAGTCGGTCGGCACAAAGTCTACTCTATGTGGAATGCCGGTATCTATTTGTGTGAATATCGAACCAACTACTTGGTTCTCTAACGCCCTTGTTACATTACGTGTTATCCTACGATCAGCGTTTAGACCTAAGCCACCAGGAACCACCTGTTCTTCTTCACGGTTTTCCATTCACGGGACTTAAACCCCAGATCAATACGAAGAGTGTAAGTAGCAAAGAAAACAAAAAAAGACCACGTAGCGCAAATAACAAAAAATTTGATTTTGAGGAATTTAAAAAAAGAAAATACTCCGGTTTATTCTCAAAGTGCAAATTAAATGTATGTAGGTATATGTACCAATGTAATTGTGTATAAATATACATATATAAGAAAATCCAACTGTGAATTGCAAAAATTCTAAAATACTTAACACATCAATTCAATTTGTCAAGCAGGAAAATTTATAATGAAGATGTTTAATCAATAATACAAAAAAAAATTATCTCAATTCACAGAGTAAAAAAAAACTCGTATATTATTAAATTATAAAATCGTGATTAAACTTAAAATTCAAATTATAAATGCAAACAAAAAAATAAAAAAATTCAAACTCTAAACAAAATAAGATATTATGTAATATGAGTATTAAACAATGAATTATAATTCAATCGCATAAAATATTCAAAAATTAAAGGAAATTTCCTTCACTGAATTACGTAATATTAATTATATTACTAAAATTTATAATTAAATTAATATAATTAAAAAGGAATGGAAATTTTAATCCAAAGATAAGCTAAAGCAAAAATTTAGTTCTATTCTTCAAAAAACAAAAAAATTATAATTTGAATATCAAAAAAAATTAGTAACAAAGCTTTTATTCCTATGTTATTTTATTTATGTTAATGGCTGTGTTTCCAATACAAAATGTTAGTTTAATTGTTTTGGTGTATTCTAGGTGATGCTCTAGCGAGGTAACCATAAGAATGGAATGTAGTGTATATAAATTGTCAACGTTGTCAAGTCCGAGTCAAGTCCTTTCTTTCATCAGCGAGTGAGGCACAACTTGCACAGAGCGTTGGCTCCTTGTAAGGCTGCCGTATCACTCACTAACAAAATTTTTGTCTCCCCTGTTGGATGAAGCCACAAACCTCACATGTGTCCAGTGGTGCACTAAACACATGGTAGCTTGAGTAGCCTTACCCAACTTTAAATTTAACTATTATTCGCCGTCTCAACCCCACTGTCTACTCCTAGGTCTGTTAAAGATTCTAGGAGGTACAATGAAGTTGAGGCGGGAATCCCCTTTAAGCCAATAAAACGAGTACTTATCACTTACCAAAGTGGTAAGTGATGCTACTCCTTTGATTGTGGTCTGTCCGATAGCAAGAAGGTAGAAAAAGGAAAGGAAGTAAATAGCTGTGAAACAAAAGAGATAACAAAAGCAGGCAAAAAAAAAAAAAAATAAATAAATAAAATAAAAAGAAGTACATGAACACTGATGCAACTGATGAAATTGTTGCAATATGAGTGTTTCGTGGATTGCTAAACGTTGGGCGCCATTGTTATGTAACTGCGTGCGTTGGGCAAAGGCGAGGCGGAGGATTGGCATGCTTGCATCCCAGGCTAGCTCGTCGAAGGGTGGATTCTTTTCCGCCTGCCTTTACCCACAGTCACACAAACAAAAAAAAGGTGTTCATGCCATAGAGTAAGGAGTATCGACAGAGAAAACAAGATTGCTAAGAAGAAATGAAAACTTAGTCCTGTCCTTGTCCTGTCCGGTGGAGTCTATCCCACCCACTTCGACGTGAACACGCGAAGCCATGGGCGCTGTGCTGACTCCTATTTTCTTACAGCGCCCCCAAACTCGGTCATCTAGTCAGAAAAGAGCGTCAGTTGTAGTCCATATCGTCCATTCCTACTTTCCCTCCATTTCACCAGAACATCACCCACACCAAAACTCTATAGATCTAGCACTGCATATTGCTCATCCGTATCTCAACCCATAAGTAAAAGAATAGACCTCAAGTTGAATAATTCACAAATTTTATTGATACTTATCTTCTAAACAAATTCCTTTAGACTTACTCACTAATATTAAATTTCAACCTAACTGATGACCTAACTCAAATATGTATATATGTACATATATGTACCTAGATCTCAATTTATAGAATTCAGAATAAAAAAAAATCTCACATTCATATGTATGTATTAGCTTATAAGGGTATTTTTGTTGATAATCCAATATTTAGACCCCCCTAGCGTAAATGCATGCGTATGTATGTATGTATGCATAAACAAAATGTATCTAATCCTAATTACCTAAATATAACTCAAATATTTCTATTTTTCTTAATTTACCTTCATGCCCTATATTCGTACATATGTTTGACCTAGTTTATTGAGTTCATATGTATGTAGATATATACGTGTTGGAAGATATTTAGCAAAACAAAAATAATAGATTAAACTCACCTGGTAACTCCGGCGAAAATGGTACCACTCGCTGAGAACACTGAGAGGAAAAGCTGTAAATGTTAGAGACTTCTTACCAATATATGTACATCAAAGAACGTAAATGTATAAGAAGGGAAAATTCGCTACTTGAAAAGTATACCGAATAGGCCTTCTCGTTGTAGTGACGCGCAAACCAGGAGTTGTTTTGAACCCATATTCGCGACAAATTCACAATTCTATTCCTTTGTGTGCCTCGATTCTATTCTTATTCGTTTGCACGTACATATATATGTACATATATGTACCAACGTAAAAATATATATACATACATACATATATGCACATTCAAATCAACCACCAAAGTCCATAATGAAAAGGGCAAGCAAGTGTAAACTACTACAAGCGGTTCATTCATAAAAATAGAAATGTCGCAACAAAGCATAAAAGTGGCAACAGAGCCTTTGGACAGATCAAGATTTTTATAAAATTCTAAAATTTGAAGTCGGGCTCATGGGTAAATAATGGAGACTTCATCCGATGAGCTGACTTCTTCCTCTTCTTCAAAATACACACGCACAATAGCCTTTTGTTTTTGTTTTCGTATCGATAGCTGTCAAATTCCTTTGCACTCATGTTTCCATGACATTTCATATTTGACTTGCGTTCTCCTTCCTAATTGTTTCATTTTCAGCCATCCATCAATGGGGTAGTTTCTTGTTCATGTACGAAGAAATCTTTATTTCATCTGTATTTGTGTCACAAGTTGTCGCTTAAAGTGCAAAACAGCATATCAGTCTACTGTACCTATGCGTGCATATGCGGTTTTGCTTTCAAACGACGATGGTATGAAAATATACCCAGTAAACATTTATCTTTGAAATTAATGTGAATATATATTTTTTCCAATATTTATTGTACCTTAATTGGGGCAGAAATCCATTCGAAAACAAGTGCATATTTTCTATATGATCATCATCTTTGTTTTCCAGTTAAGAAATCCTCTGATGTTAATATAAATTCAATTATGAATTACCTACTGTTTCAAAAAATGGTTTTAATTATATGAAATTTTCTTCCACCCTTGTCAAGCTTTGAGAAAATTTTAAGATAACAAAATTATGTAGGTACATATTTTGGGTAACCTAAAAATTATAACTTTTTCCAAGGTAAGCAAAATATCACCTTCGTGCACCTGGGTATGCCAAATGCTGTAAGTCTACCGCTGTCTTCATATGCAGTAGTTTGCATGTACATACTCAATAAACATCAGATCAAAATATGTCAAACAATGTTAGTTCTCAAATGCATCACAAGTTGAGAATTAAGGAAAATGTTGATGGGGTATACATATCGATATGCATGGATGTATGTACATATAGATGTGTATGAAGACCTGTAGCGTCCTTGTAGGGAAATCAATAAATAGTGAACAGATGTAAAACTGTAGAATTTGCAAAATTGTTAACCAGTTCTGAACTATCAAATAGGTAATCCAGCGGTGGATAATTTACATCCCCGTGTTATATTCACCAGTTGCTAACATGCAAACATGACATGACGCAAAAGAGATTGTGCTCGCACTAGTAGTGTCGAAAAATGATCTAGAGATTTTCCCAACAGGGGTCATAGGCATCTTGTTTCTTTCATTTCATTTCTTTCTGCCTTCATTTATTCCTCCATATACTTCTTTCTATTTCGCGGAGACGAAAAATAGTGCGAGGCAACTCCTGGATTGCCGGTCATGCACAATCACTCGCTCGACTAAGTTCCACTTGCGAATTCTCCCTTCTTATAGATTTACGTTCTTTGATGTACATACATATAATACTATTCATACAAAGCATTGCCAAACATTATAATTCTTTACGTATTCATTCGCTAGTGCTTGGGAACCACGAGCGGATGCATTTTTTTGTTGAACTTATTAAAAAGAAACTATAAATAAAAAAAAGGAACTATTAAATGAGAACTACGAATTAAAAAAAAGGAAAGGCCTCTGAAAACCAAAAATTTTAATTAACCAAAGGAAAGATATGAAACTGCGAGCAAATATCTTATTTTGGGAATGCCGTGGGCAGCATCCAATTATTCCCGGCTGCAGCAGAGGCAGCGAAAGCTGAGTGCACGTGGCACCGCAAAAAAAACAGAAAAAAAATTTTAACTGAAGAGTAAGTAAAACTGGAAAGTGAATCAAATTGAGAGACAGAAATAAAAAAATTAATAATAGTTTAAACAAAACAAGTAAGGAAGTCTAAGTTCGAGTGGAATCGAACATTAGATACTCAGCTGCATGCTTTCATTGTTTGTCTGCGTTTGATGGAAACACGGTGTAGGTACTTTATATAAAGCGAGTGCTGCATATTGTGGGCGTAGCCACGCCCATTTTCAAAATCAGTCATCCAACTAAGCATATATTAATATTATTATTTGTGCAAAATTTCATTCCTTTATGACATCTAGTTACAAAGATGTCACGTTACAAATTCCTAAAGGGTGTTCCAGAAATATCCTTGTTAAAAAGTAGGCGTGGTCATAAACCGATTTCAATAAATGTTTGCGTGTCTATTAACACAAGTTATATAAGTGTATAAACCAAGTTTCGTCACAATATCTCAATTATTTGTCGAGTTATAGGCTAAGAAATCTCGTATATCCCTTTGTCTAAAAAGAGGCGGTGCCACGCCCATTTTCCAAAATTTTTCTATTTCTTGTTTCCGGTCTATTGTGGAACTCATTCCACAAAATTTCAATGAATTATCTTTATATTTGACAGAGATATCGCTTAAAATGTTTTTATTAGGCCACTTTATAATACCCATATATAAAAGAGGGCGTGGTCGTCAACCGATTTCGCTAAAATTTTGAACATGTATTACCACAAGTAATAAAAGTGTACACACCAAGTTCCGTCATTATATATCAATTATTTGTCGAGTTATGGGCTCAGAAGTCTCGTATATACCTGCTTCTAAAAAGAGGCGGTGCCACGCCCATTTTCCAAAATTTTTGTGTTTTTCGTTTTACGTCCGCAGGTGGAATCCTTCAATAAAATTTCGATGATATATCTTTATATTTGAGAAAGATATCGCTTAAAATGTTTTTATTAGGTCACTTTATAATACACATATATAAAAGTGGGCGTGGTCGTCAACCGATTTCGGCAATTTTTCGTCCAAACATTTGCCTAAGTAAGTATATCACGCGTACCAAATTTCATCGATATATCTTCAATGGTTTCTGAGTTATGACTCATAAAACTTTCAATGTTTGCCTCTTAATAAGTGGGCGTGGCACCGCCCATTTTCCAAAATTTTTATGTTTTTTGTTTTATGTCCATAGTTAGACTGCTGCCATAAAATTCCAATGATATATCTTTATATTTTACAGAGATATCGCTTAAAATGTTTTTATTAAGTCACTTTATAATACACATATATAAAAGTGGGCGTGGCCGTCAACCGATTTTAACAATTTTCCGTCCAAAGATTTGCCTAAGTAAGTACATCACGCCTACCAAATTTTATCGATATATCTGCAACGGTTTCTGAGTTATGGCATATAAAACTTTCAATGTTTGACCCTTAATAAGTGGGCGTGGCACCGCCCATTTTCCAAAATTTCATCAAATTTCTTCTTAGGGTCCTGTGCTCAACACGTGGGTAAAATTTCATCACTCCAGCTCTATTAATGACTGAGATACCAAATTTCCGATTTTTTCTATATAGGAAAAGTGGGCGTGGTCATGGTCCGATTTCGCCCATTTTCAATACCAACCGTCCCAGTGTCGATACCAACTTGCATTCCAAATTTCATCAAAATATCTCAATTTTTGCGCGAGTTATCGTGCGTACGGACGGACGGACGGACGGACGGACGGACATGGCTCAATCGATTTCTCTTTTCACCCTGATCATTTTGATATATATAAGTCTATATCTATCTCGATTATTTCATTCTGTTACAATCCACCGTTATGAAATCAAAACTATAATACTCTGTGTACTAGTACAGCTGAGTATAAAAATTTAAGCAAAAAAAAACAAAAATGGATATATATGTTGATCTTCCCGCGTCACACAGTTGCTGCTAGCGTTCGACGTCGCCGTCGCGAGTCTCGCGTCTGCCAAAATTACTCCTTGTTTTCCCGCTCCCGCTCGAATGTATGTGAATATGTATGTTTATATTTAATGTGCATATGAGTATGACTCCCCAATCTGATCCCGGTATTTTTATGTCCCAATCTCGTGGCTGTAGAACTAGCTGGCTCCAACCAGCTGTGAAAGTGTTCCCACCTCTGTTACGTTACAGCCAACCAGTCTGTTAAATGGAAAAAATGTATATATGTCTGTATGTATCACCGTGCGCAAGTTTATCTGTATGATGATGCATCTGTTGCTATCAAAATTTTAGTCGTAGATATCTGTATGTAAGTATGTAGATGCGGTGTGCATTTATGCGATCGAGTGTAAGTGGATAAATGTATGTGTGCATGTATGTGGTAGTATCACTTATATGTTGGTGGCAAGTGAATATGTACGTATGGTGGTTGTTGTCCCACCAGAGTTTTCCATATGTACATATATACATGTGTTGATCGGTGACCCAACACTGGGTGGAGGTCCCTGTGGCGACCTATGGAGTGAAAACATATATATTTACATATACATATGTACGTATGAGTATGTACGTGTGTATATGCGCCTCTTGCTGTATGCCAGCACGCATTTAACCGGGGTTTGAATTGTTGGTTGTAAAATAAGACGAACCTATGTCCTTGTGTTTAATGTTGAATTTAGCTGAGCGTGCCAATTTGCTTTTCACTAGCTAGCGGAAAAGTAATTGTAGCAAAACCAACCAAGCAATTCAAAACCCTCGATTAAACATATACACACATTTATAATAATAATACAATGGCGCTATTATAACTCTGACGAGTTTTATGGCCGAGCTTCTCTCCCAATTCGAGGTGTGCTCCTTTTTGTTTTTCCTACTAATTGGGTGGACCTACAGTTTTATGCCGGCTCCGAACGGCGAATGCATTTTTTGTGAGAAGCTTTTTCATGGCAGAAATACTCTCGGAGGGTATGCCGCCCACTGCCGAGAGGAGGACAGTAACTTTGCAAAAATCATCCCGTTGCCAACGTTCATGCTCCTTTTATATCCGCCCATCTACAAAAAGGATTAACGGGCTCCTATATATACATATTAAACGCTATTTTCTTACGGGGAGATTTATATGTACGTACAAATGTATACATATGTACATATAAACACTACTTTCTTACCAAGAAAGTTTATATGCATGTACATATGTATGTATCGATATATATACTTACATTTCTTTAGGGTTCGATCTGAGGTTCGACGATTGGACTTTAACATAGGCACAACATGCAACATACAGAACGCTGTTACTAACAGAACCTCAATCAAACCGCCTAACATAATGACATTACATTACATTTAGATACATTTAATATTTGGGGCAAAGGCTGTCATAACAAAGTCTAACTACGCTTCGCCTCTGCATATGGTGCCGAAAAACAATGGAGATTGGCGCCCTTGCGGTGACTATAGGCAATTAAATGCACGCACAAAACCCGACAAATACCCAATTCCCGACCTGCAAGACTTCGTCAACATTCTACATGGAAAGCGCATTTTTAGCCGCATCGACTTACGCAAAGCTTACCAGCAAGTGCCGATTGAAGAGTCACATATACCGAAAACGGCTATCATCACCCCGTTCGGCCTATTCGAGTACGTTTTCATGTCGTTTGGACTGCGAAACGTATCACAGACTTTTCAGCGATTAATAGATGAGGTGCTTCGGGGACTCGACTATGTTTTTGCTTACATAGACGACATATTTTTCGCCTCCGAATCATACGAACAGCACGTCGAATACATTCGAAACGTGTTTAAGCGTCTGTGTGAGCATGGACTTCAGATAAACGCGGAGAAATATGTATTCGCCGTTAGAGAAATATCGTTCTTAGGCCACCAAGTCAAAGCTGAAGGCGTAAAACCACTAAAGGTGGAAAAAATATTATCATTCAAAGAACCGACTATCACGAAAGATTTAAAACGATTCCTGCTGATGGTAAATTTCTACCGACGATTTATTAAAAACGCAGCTGAAATGCAACAACGACTCCAAGCATTGATTAAGCACAACAAAAAAAACCACAAAACACTTCTAACGTGGACCGATGATGCAAGACAGGCATTCAAACAATACAAAGAACAATTAGCGCACGCTTCGTTATTGGTTCATCCAGCTACGAACGCCAAGCTAATTCTAGCAACGGACGCCAGTTCAACTGCCATTGGAGGAGTCGTTCATTAAGTCGAATGCAACATCTGCAAACCGCTGGGGTTTTTCTCAAAACGATTGAGCAGCACCGAATCACGCTATCCAACGTACGACAGAGAATTGTTAGCGATTTATCGATCAATAAAATACTTCGAGCATTTACTGGACGGCCGCGATTTTGAAATTCACTGCGACCATAAGCCATTATCGTTCGCATTTACGAAAGTAAGCGAAAAGACTACTCCTCGTCGCGCGACGCAGTTAAGCTATATCAGTGAATTTTCAACCACCATTCGACACGTCCCAGGAAAGGACAACGTAGTTCCAGATCTACTTTCGAGGATTGACTCTGTCGAATCGGAGACATAGATTTCAAAGAGATGTCAACGGAACAAGAAAAATGTGAAACAATCAGCGCATTGCGCAACAAAAATACCACCAGTCTCTAACTTAAAAATATAACAATACCTGGCACCCACACCGAGCTAATATGCGATGTTTCTGGTAACTCTATTCGCCCATTTGTTCCTAACAAATTTCGAAATCTCGTTATAGGTAAACTCCACAATCTAAGTCATCTAGGCATACGTGGTACAACGAAATTGGTCCAGCAACGATTTGTGTGGGACAACATGCGACGAGACTGTAAGCAATTCGTTCACAACTGTATTGCATGTCAGAAAGCGAAAGTGCATCGACACACACTGTCACCTGTGGAGCATTACAATACCAGCTGCGATCGTTTTGAACATATCACTATTGACATTGTGGGACCCTTACCGGAGTCGAAAGGCTTTACATACATACTTACCTGCATAGACAGGGCAACTTGTTGGCCGGAGGCATTCGCCATCGCAAGCATTTCTGCCGAAACGGTCGCAAGTACATTGCTATCAGGATGGTTCGTTCGATTTGGCATTCCTAAACGCTTGACAACGGACCAAGGTCGTCAATTCGAGTACGTACTGTTCAATGAGTTAAACCGGCTACTCGGAGTGAAGCATCTTAGGACAACAGCGTACAACCCAAAAGCCAATGGTATAATCGAACGCTGGCGTCGTGCGCTCAAGTCGGCATTAAAAGCAAAATTAACAGACAATGATTGGATTACTGAGTTACCTCTCATTCTGCTCGGCTTACGCTCAGTGGTCAAGGACGATCTCAACGCATCGCCAGCTGAACTTGTCTTTGGAAAGACACTCACATTACCAGGACAGTACTACAACGAAACCATTAGCAAAACGAGCGATTACGACTTTATTAACCTGTTAAAACAAAAGCTAAATAAAGTGAAATCCCGCGAAACATCTTTTCAAGATTCGCCGTCAGTATTCATACACCCAGAACTCCCGAAAGCAAAGTTTGTCTTCGTACGTATTGACAGTCACAAAACACCTTTACAGGCACCGTAGAATGGTCCTTTAAAAGTCCTAAGGCACGGAGCTAAACACTTCAAACCGGACGTCAACGGAGAACAGAAAACGGTGTCAATAGATCGCCTCAAACCAGCATTTGTCGTTAATCTAAGCAACGACTCGGACAACCAGTCAGAAAAACGCATGCCATCTACAAACAAAATACATCCAATCAAAACTACGAGGTCTGGTCGGCGAATCAAATTTATTGATCGGCTGTGCCTTTAGCGGGGGAGCCATGTGGCAACTCCCGAAAAGTGCTCGTAGCAACAATACACAGATGGCAACACTGGTCAAGTGACAAAAAGGAAAATCAGCTGTTCTCCCTTCTTCCGTTTTCCGGGTGTCAAAATATTCTAGATCCTTTTTTCTGCTATCCGTGAACCACATGTTATAAAACTATTTAATCGAAATACATAAATTAAATTATTCTATTTATTGTAGAAAAATCTGTGTTATCATTTACGCACCAAAACATGAAAACGGAAGTAATATATCCTTAGTTAGATAATTCTTGTCTATAACTACACCATTTCCAGATGGATTTTAGAAAGCGTTAACTGGAGTTTAGGAAAGACAATTGGATTTTAGAAAGAGAGAATTGGATTTTAGAAATGTCAATTGGACACTGTATTTACCCAAAGTATCTCTCCTTTGACTCCTTTCTATGTATATGTGTATGTATGGACTCCTTTCACTTCCCTGGATCCTTCTTCTTCCACCACAACATGTCCCAGATATTTGAGGTTCGCTCGCTAAATTTTTTTTTTTGTATATATGTATTGCCTGTTTATTTAATTATATACCGCAAAAAAAATTGTCACTCGGGAAAATTTTTCTTGAAAACTTGGCTCACCCTAATTAGAGATTACCAGAAACGACTTTGCGTGTTGCTGTACGCAATGAAAAGTTTTTTTGTCTATTACCGCGACCTAACACTATTTATATACGTAAATATGTATTTATATATATTTATACGTATGTATATATTTATTTATTGACGACTACGTGTAGATTTGTACTTTTACCCTTTTGCCTTGTATGTACGTATGTATGTATGTTCTCCAAAGGAAAACAAATTCTTCTCGTTTGCGACAAACTCCGATTCGACCAACAAAAAATTATTCTCAATTCTCCAACTCTTCTAGATCGAGAAAAAAAATAAAAGAAAGAAAAAATGGCCAGCAGAATTATTTTTGTAAAATAGGTGAAGAGTACAAAAACCGACAAGCACAGAAAATTTTCCAACAACACTGTATATACACTGCAACCAAAAACAACAATCCAAAAAAGTTTTCTTTTCTCACAAAAAGACAATTTACCAACTTTATTTTTTTTTTGTGGCGTTGGGCGCCAATATGTCACTTTTACACGAACAACACAGTGCCACGGTTTAATACAAAAAGAGTAAAACAACAACACTTGGTGACAATAACGAAAATAAGTTGCCGACACACTCAGTGGAGACGGGGTGGTACAATAAATCAAACACACAAACTAAAATAAACCAAAAATAAAATACCAACAATTTTTTTTTTTCAAAATACCCAAACTATGACAAACAAATGTTTTATGGGTGCACCCGAGGTGAGGTCCAACCGAAAGGTTACGAACCTACTCGCACAGTTCCTGAGCTGCCAGGAACAACTTTAACCCGCCGCCAAATAACTGGGCTCTGGGTGCGGGATGCTAAAAGGATGGGTTAAGGAAATCGGGGAACGAAACAAAGAGGCGATAAACTCTACAACAACACGAAGTATACTTAACCAGGCCGGAGTGGGTTCCGGCTTAAGGATCCCAGCGGTGTCCATCACTACTGCCTGGTCTAAATCCACGACAAACTTTAATTCTTCTTTTTTTTCCCTTTCTTTTTTTCACACCCTAACTCACAATATTTTCCTTTCCGCACTTGGATTTCCCTTTTTTAAATTTAACTTCCCCTCAAAAATTTTCTTTAACTCTTTTTTTTAAACCTTTATATAAACAACTACACACTGACACCACTAACTTTTATGTTTCTACCTTTTTTTTTTAACTACACCAAATAAGTCGCACAAAAAAGATGTTACCGCACTCGCATACAAGAGTATTCTGACGCGCACCCGCGAGCCAGGCCGAAGGCTGCGCGCCAGCATATACCTTTTTGTATATACCCTCAGGCTGTATGTGTGGGTAACCACCCGGTCGCACCAAACCGCTAACCTGTGCGGTCATCTCCGATGCCCCGTCCAATGATATACAACCACACACACATAAACTGCCTTCATCTAGCGGATGCCTCAATGCACCGCAAAAGGGAGCAAAGCGATGACACCCCTTTCTGCGCCTTCCGCGCTCATTGTTTTTGCTATAATTTTTTTCTATTTACATATTTACATATATAACGATTAGGTGGGGAACTCCGCTAAAGATGGAAGCTCACAACACACCCCGTTACTACTGCCCATCATGGCAATATCATATAACTGCATTTGTCGCCGCTCCCCGTTGGGAACAAAGGAAAAAGATAAAAAGGTAAATAAACAAAACAAATGAAAATTTGCTCTGCCAGTGAATATATACCTAGTGGGAGTAGCAGAGAAAAATATTTAGTCGCGATCAGACCGCGACACGTTTTCCGGTAATATTAACAAAGATTAAACGACATGTTTTGCAATGCCTTCTGCAGGCGTATCAAATTCTGTCTGTTGCCGTAACGAAACTCCACCATGCTATCGACGTAAGTAGCACGAAACAATGGCCATTCCTCTGGGTTACCATCAAATGTTGGAAGTGGGTGCAATTTTCCAAGCCCTTCGACATGCACAGGTGTTAGAGCGGCGGGGTGTAATAAGGCCTTATATCGCTATCGATTGAGAAATAAAGCCTTTATTAAGAATAAGGTCTTATTTCACTTGAAATGTGAAGTAAGGTTCTAAAGGTCTTATTTCACTTTGTGGCAAGTGCCTGGTATAGGGGACGACGACCAAAGAAGGCTAATAATCGATACCAATTTTGCGAGTTGAAATGGCCGCAAAAGTACTGTAGACCGAGCCATAGATATTACTCCGAAAAGAGAATTCTATCGGCTGAGGGTTATTTTTTAAAAGCGCGGCCGAAGGCTGCCTACGTAGGATCGACATTAAAATTTTCGACATATCGTACCAGACCCCGCCTACGCTGAAGGGTGTACTACGCAGAAGGACATCACCGTGGCGGTAGCGGAAAAAATGGAAAAATTTCTAAAATAGCATTAAAAATAGCTCAAATTGTATCGCCCAACTTATGGAAGCTCGAATTTCACACATCAATAATTAAAAATAAGAAATAACCCTCAGAGCAGAATTCTCTTTCCTGAGTAATATCTATGGCCCAGTCCACAGGGCTTTTGCGCAGAACACCTTTCTGCGTTGGCGGCCTTTGGCCGCGCTTATAAAAAATAACCCTGGGCCTTATTTCAAAAGGCTTTATTACACCCCGCCGTTAGAGCTGACGGTGGATTAGATGGTAACGCGTTTGACGACGAATTTGTGTTAGCTATCAGCAGCGGTGCGTTCGATGAAGACTGCAGAGACTGAACCTGTAGCACAAAATTCCCATTTTGCATTGACGACTGACTTGACGGCGAATTAATTGCTGGCAGACGCAGCGACTGACCCTGCGATGTACTTGCAATATCATCTGAAGATTGCGTTGACGGCTGACGAATAGGCACGTTTGTATTTGACGATTGCAGCGATTGACACTGCACCATATAATTAACTGTTGGCGCTGCCGACTGACGTAGCGTTGCATATGTTGACAGAAATTGCGACTGTGGTGGCGGCTGATGCTGGCACTTGGTAAATTGATGCTACGTGACTTTGCCCGGGTAACGGACCCGAAGCTGTTAGCGGTTCTGTTGCACCTGTATTAGTAGGAATCGCGGTATCTGCTTCTATACGTGTACGAAGACTTACAATGTCCTTTTGACTTTGGCTTGTGGCCTCACGTAACCCTTCGATTGTTTGCTTCAGTCCCGCTAACGCCTTTAATATGTTGTCCATCTGTACCGTATTATCGCCACCAGATTCCAAAATTGTTTGTTCGGCTACGTCACTCTTCTCGCCAGATGACTCTCGCTAAGATTCCATTTGCTTACTTCTCGTCATCATTACCTCTTGCCTCGATGATGAAAATGCTCCTCCCCAATATGTTGGAACACATTGGCGACCAATAGATGTGCAATTTCGATGCCACAATTTATGCCAAAAAAGGAAATTAGTGTTGTAAACCGGTGTTTTATATTATGATCACGACGAATTATAATAGCAAAGAGTAACACGTAAAAAACTTATGTAGACGACAAATATTGATTTGTATTTTATGCCGTTGTTTATTAACACTAAATTACATGAAAGACAATTAAATACATTCACCGCGTTAGGCGCGAGTTTACAAATTAACCGCGGGGCCTTTACGCGGGTTTTACCTTGGCGATTACTATACGAATGATTTGGTAATTTTGATGATGACAGATTAGGCGAGTTCCCGTGGCAGTGATCCAGATCGAGATAAAAATTTTGCAAGCAAATGCAACAACAATTTTGTAATCCTGGTATTTTTCTGGAACAACTTCAGATCTGTATAAATTGTAATAGATTTTGTGACAATTAACCCTTTTTACTTGGCAGCACTGACAGACATATCCCAATAAATATCAGGCCAAAGAATCTCAAACGTTTGAGAAAACCTTAATTCACAATTTGGTAGTAAAGATTTTCTCAAAAATGTCACTAACGTTTGAGAAAAATGTGCCTTTTTGTTTGAGAATGCTATCAAGGGAAATTTGAAATGTATTTGATAACTAACGTTTGAGGTTTGAGAATAAGGTTAGTTCTTAAATGCATCTCAAATTGAGAATTAGGAATATACTGGAGATGTATACACTTATTAGTTCTGTTCGGTACGCTTGCAAGTCTTTACTAAGTCAAAAAGACTCCGCAAAAACTTGTAATTTCTCTGCAAACCAAATGTAAAAATGCCATTTGTCCTTGCAGGTTTCGTGCAATGCCGAACACGATCCGCCAAAGTTCAGAAAAATTTGTTGAAATTGTAAAAATTATTTTCTTACCGAACATAACTATTAAAAGAGAAACAAATTAAAGAGTGAAAATTAAGGCTGCACAACGAAAAAATAAACAAAGGAAAACAATTTAAAGAAGATGTAAGTATAATAATAATACAATGGCCCTATTATAACTCTGACGAGTTTTATGGCCGAGCTTCTCTCCCAATTCGAGGTGTGCTCCTTTTTTCTTTTTCCTACCAATTGGGTGGACCTACAGTTTAATGCCGGCTCCGAACGGCGAATGCATTTTTTGTGAGAAGCTTTTTCATGGCAGAAATAGATACACTCGGAGGGTATGCCGTCCACTGCCGAGAGGTGACCGGTGCTCTTAAAAAACCCAATAATTGGATTTTTACTATGTAATTAGAAACATTTTTTTGGAGTTTTGCTCGTACTGGGGTTTGAAACCGAGACCTCTGGCATAGCAGGCGAGAATTCTACCCACTGCACCACAGCGGTCACAGATGTAAGTATAAAAAAGCTTTTATGTGTACGAAATTATTTGAATGGTACTAAAATACATAAAATTTTTAGCGATAAGAGAATTGGGACATTGGAGGAGACTAGGGCGTTCCTATCTGCGTATATTAGAAGGAAGGACGAGTTTGTTCATGTACGAAGAAAAAAATTTGCAATGCAGAATGTCCTCTTGGATTTGGAAAGCCAACGTGTTGGAGTAGCTGAAGTAAAAGCGGCATGTGGAGAAAATGTTTATGATGAAGGCTTTCCTGGAGTCCAAAAAGTGAATTTTTTTTTAAATATAAATCATGTAATAATTTTCGGTTGGAATGTAAATATGTAATTACAATGTAAATAGGTATGTTTTTGTTTTTTGTTAAAATGTAAATATGTGATATGAAGTACTTTTTTAACACGCTTTTATTATATTCACCTGTATGTATGTATGTATGTATGTATGTATGCATGTATGTATGTATGTATGTAACTTCATCCCATCCTAAAAGTAGCAAACGTTTAACTCAATTATTATTTTTTTTAAACATTCACTTTACTTTTATTGTGTTCTCTCCTCTATTATTTCTATTCACCTCCGGATTCGAAACGTGACATCAGCATGGGATTCAACCCAACGACATGATATAGTGGGACATTCAACATTATATTCCATGCTTTTAAGTTACCTCTCTTCAAAATAGCCTCTATGAATTTCATTCAATTCACTCCCGTATGTAAGCCAATAACAGAGAACGTAGATAAACAGAGAAGTTGCAACTACGAATAATCGTGGAAGCCAGAGACCCAACAAAATTCTGTTAGTGCATCTGGTGAATAAAAAATTTTAATTCAACACAGCTGGCCGTTAAAATAACAGAAGTAGAGCGAGTTCGTCTGTAGAAAGGAATATTATATTAAATTTCTGCACATCTGCTGATATGGCTCATTATTCCTCCCATACACCAATTCCATCGATGCACTAATTTCCCAAAACCGCTGGTGTTTTAACTATTTTCTTATCGAATTTGAATTATAAATAAATTAAAAATTAAAAAAAATCAATTAAAATTAATTTCAATTTGACTTTACTGGGACTCGAACCTGCGCATCAATGCATTTTCTATATTAAAAACCATACAACAATGCACCAGTTTGCTACAACCGGTGAGTATTTTTACAATTTCCACATCGATTTTTTAATTATTTTAAAATTTTCGAAATTTTGAAAATGTAAAAACATTTTGTGGTACATGCAAAAGTCACGCACTTTATCGAAACAACTGGTCCACCGGTTACAGCAAAGGCGAGGAGGTTATCTCTCGAAAAATTGGCAATCGCAAAAAGGAATTTAACGAGCTGCTTCGACTTGGTTTCTGCCGGCCGTCAAAGTCTAACTACGCTTCGCCTCTGCATATGGTGCCGAAAAACAATGGAGATTGGCGCCCTTGCGGTGACTATAGGCAATTAAATGCACGCACAAAACCCGACAAATACCCAATTCCCGACCTGCAAGACTTCGTCAACATTCTACATGGAAAGCGCATTTTTAGCCGCATCGACTTACGCAAAGCTTACCATCAAGTGCCGATTGAAGAGTCACATATACCGAAAACGGCTATCATCACCCCGTTCGGCCTATTCGAGTACATTTTCATGTCGTTTGGACTGCGAAACGCATCACAGACTTTTCAGCGATTAATAGATGAGGTGCTTCGGGGACTCGACTATGTTTTTGCTTACATAGACGACATATTTTTCGCCTCCGAATCATACGAACAGCACGTCGAACACATTCGAAACGTGTTTAAGCGTCTGTGTGAGCATGGACTTCAGATAAACGCGGAGAAATATGTATTCGCCGTTAGAGAAATATCGTTCTTCGGCCACCAAGTCACAGCTGAAGGCGTAAAACCACTAAAGGTGGAAAAAATATAATCATTCAAAGAACCGACTATCACGAAAGATTTAAAACGATTCCTGCTGATGGTAAATTTCTACCGACGATTTATTAAAAACGCAGCTGAAACGCAACAACGACTCCAAGCATTGATTAAGCACAACAAACAAAAACCACAAAATACTTCTAACGTGGACCGATGATGCAAGACAGGCATTCAAACAATACAAAGAACAATTAGCGCACGCTTCGTTATTGGTTCATCCAGCTACGAACGCCAAGCTAATTCTAGCAACCGACGCCAGTTTAACTGCCATTGGAGGAGTCGTTCATCAAGTCGAAGGCAACATCTGCAAACCGCTGGGGTTTTTCTCAAAACGATTGAGCAGCACCGAATCACGCATATACATCACAAATAATACAAATAATATTAGTATAAACTACAATGGGAATAAATATGCAATGTATAAGAGTATCTGAACTTGAGATTTTACTTAATGTCTGTCAAAATGGAATATTAAAAAACTAAATTATATAAGAAAATTATTATTTATAACCGTAGCACATAGGTAGATTTTCAAGTTTTATGCGGCCAAAAATATTTTATTGTGTACATCTATTCCAAATTGCTTGTTTAATGCAAAGTTTTAATAATTTGTGTTAAAAGTAGAGCTCTCGATTTTTTTTGAACATTTTCGAGTAGCCCGAACAGTTGTTGTTCAAATGCTCGAAGAGTTGTTTGTTTGTTTATTACCCGTATGTTTGTATGGGCATTTGAACAATTCGGGTATTTTGAAGTTTGTTTTTTTCTTTTGTTTATTATTATTTTCAGTGGCCGCTGTGGTGCAGTGGGTAGAGTGCTCGCCTGCTATACCAGAGATCTCGGGTTCAAACCACGGTCCGAGCAAAACACCAAAACAATTTTTCTAATTAGTAAAAATCCAATTATTGGGTTTTTTAGAGCAGTGGTCACCTCTCGGCAGTGGGCGGCATACCCTCCGAGAGTATTTCTGGCATGAAAACGCTTCTCACAAAAAATGCATTCGCCGTTCGGAGCCGGCATAAAACTGTAGGTCCACCCAATTAGTAGGAAAAAACAAAAAGGAGCACACCTCGAATTGGGAGAGAAGCTCGGCCATAAAACTCGTCAGAGTTATAATAGCGCCATTGTATATATATATTTTTTTTCTTTATATGTAGTTTTTTTAATTTTTCCGATACACATTTTTTTTGTTTGTAAGCTCGAATGCTCGAATGTTTGTACGGGCATTTGAACAACAAACGGGCTTCAAACAAAAACGATCAGATCGAATTGCTCGATACCCGGGTATCTAGGGCTCTAGTTAAAAGTCGATTTTATTGAAAAATACATATATACTTGTCGTTTTCGATTCGCCATCACACAAGCGAGGTCGGATCGAACAAAAATGTTTGAATCCATAATGAGTAGTATAGCCATACTCGCTAACTTGTCGATAAAAATTTCCCTCTGCTCGCTATCATTCACATATAAATTTGACAGAAGGAAATTTATAACCAGCAGAGAAATTGTGAATCGAAAGCGGCTACAGTGACTCAAAAAAAAAAAAAATCATACGCCAGAGTTTTTAAATTTATTTCAAACAGTTCTGTCGAAAATTTGACTCTCTTATTTTCGTTTAAAAATGTAAACAATTTTTCAATAATAATCGCCTTAAGCAGGATTTCTAAGCTTATGGAAAAATCCGAAAAATCGTAGAAATTTCTAAAAGTGGATTAAAAATTTCAAAGCGCGGCCAGAATTTATAGAAGATTTTGAGATTTCTAAGTGTACTGTTATGTAGCCAACCAATTTTAGTGTAAAAAGTGCTATTCTCAATGCTGTAAAAATTTCCGTCGATTTTAGTAATTTTTTTCTGTAGGGTGTTTGCGTTATATGTACGTGAGACCGTTCCATTTAAAATTTCCGAAAAGCCAGTGAAATTTTTCAAAAAGTTGAATGTTGCATATTATTATATTACAATTGAATGAGCTGCAAAATTGCAACTCAAAAATCTTCTAAAAAATGTAGCTTTATAATTCTTAGCCCCTTTTTATGATAAGTACTTCCTTAACTTTGAAAAATTGGAAATACTAAAAATACTGCCTAAAAAGTTAACAATAATCGCTGCTAAATATCGGTTACTTTCGAGCATCACCTACATTAACCAAGATATGCGTTAGAAATATAAATTAAAATAAAGCACAAAAAGAAAATTATTGTAGGTACATATGAAAAACCCTGTATCTAGTAGTGATGTGCGGCTTTGTGCGGCTTTGTGCGACGTAATTTTTTGTCGGCTAACTACTAATTGTACTAGATATCATGTCCGGGGGTTAATTTGACTGAGTCTGACAGAGCAACATAACAAAACCAATTTTTAACATGAAAAAGAGTGATAATTTTTTTTTAAATATCCCAACTATAAAAGCTTAAAACTATAAACTTAGAATTATTGGAAACCAAGGATTTTATTGAAAAGTGTTAATAATTACTTGAACATTTAGGATTCATCACGATTACTTAAATGAAATGCTTTAAATAATAAATATTTAAGTTGAAACTAGCACTTAAAAATATGTAAGAAAAAAAAAAATAACTTCAGATATGCTAAGTTACGACCATCTGGGGCAAGTGCAGAGTATGTGGTCGGGAAAAAAGCGATGATTTATTGTTCCCCATTCTATTTCCAATATGTGGGTATGTTTTTTTCTGTAATTGTAACAGTTTTACAAAATTCAATTTTGGGCGCATAAAACTTGAAAATCTACCTATGCGCGTAGATTTCCAGAAGAGAATATGAGACTTACTTTTGAAGTATAGTTAAAGGCCCTTGGCAACTGACAATCTGGCAAGTCAAGCTGTGTGTATGTGTGAGTTTTTTTGTGTGTGTTAGTACATTCGGCAGTCCTTGTGCTACACGTTCTTGTTGTCGGGCTCGCGTTGATGAGAATCAAATCTTTTAGATATTTGCGTCAATCACCCGACACTCACACATATGTATACACTTCTTAACATTCGAGATTTTAAGTGGCCAAGGGCCTTAAGAGTTTGGTATATGTATTATAAGCGATATTTTTGTGTACTAAAATGTTAAATTATAGTCTGAAAAAATTACATTTCGCTAGCTTAGAGTGCAAACTGTGTAAGTCCACTTTTATGAAAAAGTGTATTTTTATGTAGAACGCTAGAAAAATCAAATACGCACCGCGCTAGACAAGTCTGTGATACTTGTCATATTTCTACTCGTTGTTATTCAGTGATACGCAAATTGTGTAAGTCCAAAAAGCGAAAAAAATTGTCCAAAATATTTATATGAACAGAAATTTTTTTTCATTTGGAATTTTTTTTTCTTTTTTGTTTTTTTGTCTCTCCTACAAAGTTTTAAAAAAGGACTTACACAATTTGCATTCTAAGCTAGCGATTTTTATCATTTGTAAAAAAATTGTAGTTTTTTTTGGTAATTTTAATTTTGGTAAATTTTTTATATTGGCTGTGACCCCCCCCCCCCCCCCCCCCGAAAAATTCTCTAGCTACGCCACTGCCTGTGGAGCATTACAATACCAGCTGCGATCGTTTTGAACATATCAACATTGACATTGTGGGACCCTTACCGGAGTCGAAATGCTTTACATACTTACTTACCTGCATAGACAGGGCAACTTGTTGGCCGGAGGCATTCCCCATCGCAAGCATTTCTGCCGAAACGGTCGCAAGTACATTGCTATCAGGATGGTTCGCTCGATTTGGCATTCCTAAACGCTTCACAACGGACTAAGGTCGTCAATTCGAGTGCGTACTGTTCAATGAGTTAAACCGGCTACTCGGAGTGAAGCATCTTAGGACAACAGCGTACAACCCAAAAGCCAATGGTATAATCGAACGCTGGCGTCGTGCGCTCAAGTCGGCATTAAAAGCAAAATTAACAGACAATGATTGGATTACTGAGTTACCTCTCATTCTGCTCGGCTTACGCTCAGTGGTCAAGGACGATCTCAACGCATCGCCAGCTGAACTTGTCTTTGGAAAGACACTCACATTACCAGGACAGTTCTACAACGAAACCATCAGCAAAACCAGCGATTACGACTTTATTAACCTGTTAAAATAAAAGCTAAATAAAGTGAAATCCCGCGAAACATCTTTTCATGATTCGCCGTCAGTATTCCTACACCCAGAACTCCCGAAAGCAAAGTTTGTCTTCGTACGTATTGACAGTCACAAACCACCTTTACAGGCACCGTACAATGGTCCTTTCAAAGTCCAAAGCACGGAGCTAAACACTTCAAACCGGACATCAACGGAGAACAGAAAACGGTGTCAATAGATCGCCTCAAACCAGCATTTGTCGATAATCTAAGCAACGACTCGGACAACCAGTCAGAAAAACGCATGTTATCTACAAACAAAACACAGCCAATCAAAACTACGAGGTCTGGTCGGCGAATCAAATTTATTGATCGGCTGTGCCTTTAGCGGGGGAGCCATGTGGCAACTCCCGAAAAGTGCTCGTAGCAACAATACACAGATGGCAACTCTCGTCAAGTGACAAAAAGGAAAATCAGCTGTTCTCCCTTCTTCCGTTTTCCGGGTGTCAAAATATTCTAGATCTTTTTTTCTGCTATCCGTGAACCACATGTCATAAAACTATTTAATCGAAATACATCAATTAAAAAAGGCTATTTATTATAGAAAAATCTGTGTCATCATTTACGCACCAAAACATGAAAACGGAAGTAATATATCCTTAGTTAGAAAATTCTTGTCTATAACTACACCATTTCCAGATGGATTTTAGAAAGCGTTAACTGGAGTTTAGAAAAGACAATTGGATTTTAGAAAGAGAGAATTGGATTTTAGAAATGTCAATTGGATTTTAGAAAGGGGAAATTGGATTTTAGAAATGTCAGTTGGACACTGTATTTACCCAAAGTATCTCTCCTTTGACTCCTTTCTATGTATATGTGTATGTATGGACTCCTTTCACTTCCCTGGATCCTTCTTCTTCCAACACAACATGTCCCAGATATTTGAGGTTCGCTCGCTAATTTTTTTTTTGTGTATATATGTATTGCCTGTTTATTTAATTATATACCGCAAAAAAAAATTGTCACTCGGGAAAATTTTTCTTGAAAACTTGGCTCACCCTAATGAGAGATTACCAGAAACGACTTTGCGTGTTGCTGTACGCAATGAAAAGTTTTTTTGTCTATTACCGCGACCTAACACTATTTATATACGTAAATATGTATTTATATATATTTATACGTATGTATATATTTATTTATTGACGACTACGTGTAGATTTGTACTTTTACACTTTTGCCTTGTATGTACGTATGTATGTATGTTCTCCAAAGGAAAACAAATTCTTCTCGTTTGCGACAAACTCCGATTCGACCAGCAAAAAATTGTTCTCAATTCTCCGACTCTCCTAGATCGAGAAAAAAAATAAAAGAAAGAAAAAATGGCCAGCAGAATTATATTTGTAAAATAGGTGAAGAGCACAAAAACCGACAAGCACAGAAAATTTTACCAAGAACATTGTATATACACTGCAACCAAAAACAACACTCCAAAAAGTTTTTCTTTTCTCACAAAAAGACAATTTACCAACTTTATTTTTTTTGTGGCGTTGGGCGCCAATTTGTCACTTTTACACGAACAACACAGTGCCACGGTTTAATACAAAAAGAGTAAAACAACAACACTTGGTGACAATAACGAAAATAAGTTGCCGACTCAATCAGTGGAGACGGGGTGGTACAATAAATCAAACACACAAACTAAAATAAACCAAAAATAAAATACCAACAATTTTTTTTTTCAAAATACCCAAACTATGTCAAACAAATGTTTTATGGGTGCACCCGAGGTGAGGTCCCACCGAAAGGTTACGAACCCACTCGCACAGTTCCTGAGCTGCCAGGAACAACTTTAACCCGCCGCCAAATAACTGGGCTCTGGGTGCGGGATGCTAAAAGGATGGGTTAAGGAAATCGGGGAACGAAACAAAGAGGCGATAAACTCTACAACAACACGAAGTATACTTAATCAAGCCGGAGTGTGTTCCGGCTTAAGGATCCCAGCGGTGTCCATCACTACTGCCTGGTCTAAATCCACGACCAACTTTAATTCTTCTTATTCCCCTTTCTTTTTTTCACACCCTAACTCACAATATTTTCCTTTCCGCACTTGGATTTCCCTTTTTTAAATTTAAATTCCCCTCAAAAATTTTCTTTAACTTTTTTTTTTTAAACCTTTATATAAACAACTTCACACTGACACCACTAACTTTTATGTTTCTACCTTTTTTTTAACTACACCAAATAAATCGCACAAAAAAGATGTTACCGCACTCGCACACAAGAGTATTCTGACGCGCACCCGCGAGCCAGGACGAAGGCTGCGCGCCAGCATATACCTTTTTGTATATACCCTCAGGCTGTATGTGTGGGTAACCACCCGGTCGCACCAAACCGCTAACCTGTGCGGTCATCTCCGATGCCCCGTCCAATGATATACAACCACACACACATAAACTGCCTTCATCTAGCGGATGCCTCAATGCACCGCAAAAGGGAGCAAAGCGATGACACCCCTTTCTGCGCCTTCCGCGCTCATTGCTTTCGCTCTCATTTTTTCCTATTTACATATTTACATATATAACAATTAGGTGGGGAACTCCGCTAAAGATGAAAGCTCACAACACACCCCGTTACTACTGCCCATCATGGCAATATCATATAACTTTATTTGTCGCCGCTAGGGTGCGCTCCCCGTTGGGAACAAAGGAAAAAGATAAAAAGGTAAATAAACAAAACAAATGAAAATTTGCTCTGCCAGTGAATATATACCTAGTGGGAGTAGCAGAGAAAAATATTTAGTCGCGATCAGACCGCGACACGTTTTCCGGTAATATTAACAAAGATTAAACGACATGTTTTGCTTTTCCCTGCAATGTCTTCTGCGGGCGTATCAAATTCTGTCTGTTGCTGTAACGAAACTCCATCATGCTATCGACGTAAGTAGCACGAAACAATGGCCATTCCTCTGGGTTACCATCAAATGTTGGAAGTGGGTGCAATTTTCCAAGCCCTTCGACATACACAGGTGTTAGAGCGGCGGGGTGTAATAAGGCCTTTTGAAATAAGGCCTTTAAGGCCTTATATCTCTATCGATTGAGAAATAAAGCCTTTATTAAGAATAAGGTCTTATTTCACTTGAAATGTGAAATAAGGTTCGAAAATTCCTTTCGCGAAAGTAATGCGAATACGCCGAGCAAGGCCTCACAAGACGTTCAACGGGAGCAGCAGAGTTAAAGCGTGGTGTCACTCTTTTACCGTCCTCTATATTTTTAAGCTTTGTTTATGTGTGTATTACGAATACTTAAAATCAAACTGCAGTGTAAGTCGTGAATTTGTGTTTTTATGTAATAATGTCCTTAGATTATAAACTAGCGAGTTCAACAGACTGTCTCTTTACAATGCTGCGCATCCTTAGAAAGCAAGCAAATGGACTTAAAATAATCCATCTTAACGCGCAAAGCCTATACAGAAAACTCGACGAATTCAGATATATCTTTGAAAACTCTGGAATTGATATCCTATGTGTATCCGAGACTTGGTTTTCGGCAAATCATACCGCCAGCATGACAAAAGTGAACGGCAGGGTTGCGTGATTTTGATTTGACTGAATCACTAATCAAAAATATTTTCTGATTCTTGATTTAAAATATTTTCAAATCAAAGATAATTTTGATTTGTGATTCGTTTCAAAAAAAAATCAGAAATATCCTTTGATTCGTGATTCAAACTATTTTCAAATCAAAGGTAAATTTTAATTGTGATTCGTTTCACAAAAGAATCAGAAATACCCTTTGATTCGTGATTCAAACTATTTTCAAATCAAAGATAAAATTGATTTGTGATTCATTTCTCAAAAGAATCAAAAATCTTTTTTGATTCTTGATTCAAACTTGATTTCGAATCAAGATTCTGAATAAATTTTTGATTCGAATCAAATTTTTGATTCGAATAAAATTTTTGATTCGAATCAAATTTTTGATTCGAATCAAACTTTTGATTCGAATCACAAAATTATTTTGAATCAAAACTTTATTTCATATAAAAAATACTTTAGTACGTGATCCCACCACCCCCGGGAGTTGAAATGCAAAAAATCTTAAATTTCAACAAACGTCTGCGTTGTATGGGAGGAAATGCAAGCGGATTTTCGCAGTTGCTTTAGCCAAGCACTTGCGTATACATATGTATGTATATCCTTACATACATATATATAACGAATAAATGAATGAAAGGATGAATGAATTATGGTTGGGTGTATGCATACAAAAGAATCCCTGCAAAAAAGCCGAGTACTCCCTGCACGCGTGTTTAGAGTACTCGCTATGGACCAACCGAGTACTCCTCAACCTGCCACATTTCATATAAAAAATATGGTCCATTTAACATGGCATTATTTATTATCTAGGCCTTATTTCGCATGGCTGATAAGCATTAGGAATAAGGTGTGCTCTCAGAGAGAGAGTACTCCTTATGGCGTGATGACATCAACACAGGAAAATCAGCCTTACGCCATACAAATTTGCTACCTTTATAATTTTCAGGCCTGATTTCGGAAGCCTTAAAATCTGCGGTTTTAATTCTTAAAAAGGCTTAGATTTTTTGGTGGGAATATACATACATATGTACGCGCAAATGGCTGGCTAAGGCAACTGCGAAAATCTGCTTGTATGTATGTATATCCTTCCCTACAACGTAGCTGAAAAATGTTCGTTATAAATTGTTTTCGCGAATGCTTTGTTAGTTTTCGCGATCAGTTTGTCTCACATGTGAGTGGCGCCATGCTGCACGAAACAGAAACAATTGCCGCACTCTACTGGATTCCGCCAGAATCGTCTAGACCAAGGCTCGGCGTTTCATAGATCTTAAGATCAGACAAACAAGTTACGCTCTTCACACAGACAGGTTGCGCTCCTTGTTTAAAAAATGATTTAGTCGTCGCTGAACAAGTGGCCAAACAACATCGTGTGTGGCTATCGCATGTTTGCGCAGCGAATGTTAAAAATGTGCATGTACGTATGTAGATATATGCATGTATGTATGTTTGTTCGCCATACCCTGCAAAAAAATTTGCGATTAATCCCGAAAGAGATTTGTCCCGGATTCATCTCTTTCGGGAACAATCGGTCCACAATTAGTCCCCGATTGTTCCCGCACGGGTATAAATGTACTATACAAAAATATTCAATGTATGAATTAAAAAAAAAATTATAATAATAGGTAAAACTGAACACCCTTTCTTTTAATAACAATGATGAATAATAATTTCAACAAAATGTTACCAAAAATTCCTATTGGAAAATCAATTACAATTATAAACTCAATATTGACTATGTAAAAAAAATTTTATTTATTGATTATTATTATTTTTTACAAACGTAAAACTTATTGTATAATCTTTACTTAAATAGGCATGAACATTTATAAATTTTAAAGATTTTTACGACTCCCGCCAATTAACTTTTTTTTCTAAAAAATTCAATAATTTATATGTATAAATACTGCGCCCCTTATTTTTAATACCCTTGCCCCCCCTAATTTACGTAAAATATATTCATTTTATAACACCAATTTGGTGAATGCGCTAATCGAATAAACTTTCTTCTAACATTTATAGCAATTAATAATTTTTACATTTTCATAAAAAATAGCCTTGGCTTACAACTTTGGATGAAAGCGATTAATCTAGATTTGTACCTGTTTGGGTATACAAATTGAACAATTAGTCTCTTCACAGGATATTCTCGAAAAAAATGCAATCAATTCGCCCCATATAAAGGGATGTAAAATTGTACTAGTCGCACGCTCCCTTGCGGTTGATCCCGGACACGTCCCGTATTAATCGAATTTTTTGCAGGGTAGCGATCAAAGCGCTCTCACTTATACACTTGCATTTACAAATTTGCCGAGCCTTGGTCTAGACGGTTACGTGCCAATTAAGGAAGGAAGGAGAAATATTGTTTTGTTATTTTTCGCGCACAAGTGGAAAAACTGGATTTTTTTTTTTGATCGCTTCTTGCGAGATAGGAGCATATTTTTTTGCATTTCTCTCTCGTGATAAAAGAACGAAAAAATATTAGTGAAAATTCTCACCTCCTGACTTCATTTCCATATAAAATACAGATGTAATCTAACACATACATACATACTTATGTATGATGTATGTACATATGTACTTACCCCTTAATATGTAAATGTATATACATACATATGTAAATTTCTCTTATACATATCCACACATATGTACTTACTTATGTACTTATATTTTATATATTTTACATACATTGAATGAACCCAATAAAAGAATAAAATAACAGAATTTAAAAATAAATAATAATAATGCATTTACCCAAAATGATCTCGTACTAAAAGTATCTTTTATTTGAAATATATTTAGGATTCACTATACCTAGGTACATACATACATATGTATATTTTAAACCCGTTCAAATTAAACGAAAGTGGTTTGTTGTATTGCTTTACGAACAGCAATTCAATCAGGGAATTTATTGGTAAAATTGATTCTCATTTACCTATACACAAAATTTCTTATGTACATACTACTTAGTTACTATAATACATGTATGTATATCTACTCTAATTCTTACTTCTATGTAGATATATACATATATATGTTCGGCTAACTACGAACCGATGCAGATACACGAATCGGTCGCTTGGGCTATGTTAGTGGTCACTTTGAAAGTACTCCAACTTACCACAAATGGAGCATATAATCCAATGATTTTTGCAGGGTACTCCAACCTACCACAAATGGAGCATATAATCCAATGATTTTTGCAGGGCATATGTACATATAATACATATGTGTGTATGCATACCCTGCAAAAATTCCGAGTACTCCATTCGCTAATCCATGGAGTGCTCGCTATGGACCAACCGAGTACTCCATAACTTGCCACATTTCACACAAAAAATATGGTCCATTTAACATTGCATGTCATTGCAATGGAGTATATACTCCAGTCCCGCATAACAATCATATTAATCCATGGAGTACCTACATTGGATTAATTGATGGAGTACCTAACAGTTAGCCGAACATAACAACAAAAACCAAATGTTTATCGCGACGACGACGAATGACGTGTATACATTCAAACATATGTATGTATGTAGCTATGTATGGATACACATATCGTCTTCGTCGCGATAAAAATTTGGTTTTTGTTATGTTCGGCTAACTACGAACCGATGCAGATACATGAATCACTTTGAAAGTACTCCAACTTACCACAAATGGAGCATATAATCCAATGATTTTTGCAGCGTATGCACCCAAGTGCCTATGCACATAAATACATATGTATGTATGTATGTACGTACGGCGTAGCACAAACGTAAATACGACAATCAGAAATATGTATATATGTACATACGTCAGCATACAATTTGGCTGTTGTTGCACTTTTGGTGCATTTTATACATTTTTGTGTTTTAAGTTACCGAGAATGTACTTGAATATTTCTGATATGCTACAGTATTTTTGATTCTAAATAAATCTTTGATTCGAATAAAATTTTTGATTCGAATCAAAGATATTTTTTGAATCAAGAATCAAAAAAGATTTTTGATTCTTTTGAGAAATGAATCACAAATCAAATTTATCTTTGATTTGAAAATGGTTTGAATCACGAATCAAAGGGTATTTTTGATTCTTTTGAGACAAGAATCACAAATCAAATTTATCTTTGATTTGAAAACAGTTTGAATCACCAATCAGAGGGTATTTTTGATTCTTTTGAGAAATGAATCACAAATAAAAATTATCTTTGATTTGAAAATAGTTTCAATCACGAATCAAGTTGATTCTTTATTTGAAAGTTGATTTTAAATCAAAATTGATTCGAATCACGCAACGCTGGTGAACGGTTATAAACTCTTCAGAGCCGATAGATGTGGTCATGGTGGTGGTGTTGCAGTCTATGTTAAAGACTCTCTGTCCTGTAAACTATGTTGTATGTCTAGTACTAGTAATGTAGAGTTCGTAGACTTGTTTTCAGAAACTAGTAAGCTCTTAGTAGGCTGTGTGTATCGACCAAACCGAAATATTAACTTTTCCGAATTCACCGAATTTATACAGCCGCTGTTAGAAAACGACAATAATATTTTAATTGCTGGAGATTTCAACAGTAATTTACTAAATGATAATAGTCTGAAGTTAAGCATGGAAGCTCTAGGACTTTTCCCTACAAATAGCTTCATGCCTACTCATTTTATCAACACCAGCAGTACACTATTGGACGTATTTTTCGTAAGCGACCTTCAAAAATCCCTTCTTTATAATCAACTACCTGCATCAAATTTCTCAAAACACGATCTGATATTTTTAATCTATGACTTTAATACCTTAAAAACCCAGATCTCCTTCGGCTATCGGTATTTCAGAAGTATTGAATATGACTCACTGAAATCTGCTGTAGATGGGGTAGACTGGAATCATATATGGTACATGACATCCGTTGATGAGCAAACTACATTTCTGCAGGAAAATATAAACCGTATCTTCGATTTCTTTGTACCTGTTAAACATAAAATAGCAAAATCTAGCAATAGGCCTTGGTTTAATAAGGATATTCAACATCTCATCAACGCACGCAACATGGCTTACTCGCGGTGGAAAAAATATAGAACCCTGACACATTCAACATATTTAAAAATTCCCGAACTGTAGCAAATAAAGCCATAAGAACCGCAAAATGTACATTTTACGAGGAAAAATTCAGCTCAGCGTTAAATTCAAAGCAAAATTGGAGTATTATAAGAGAAATTGGAATAGGAAAAACCAAAGAAAGCTCACCCATTCTTGAAGATGCAAATGTCCTAAATAAGTTATTCATTGTACCGCCTGCTACTACAGCTAATATATGCCTAGACAATTACAGAATTCGTTCAAATGTTGGCGAAAGTCCATTTAATTTTGTCTGTGTCGATGATTGTGATGTTGTCCAAGCCATACTTTCTGTCAAATCTAATGCAGTAGGATTGGATGGAATTAATACAAAATTCATTAAAATAATACTTCCCATGATATTACCGCAAGTAACTTATTTGATAAACTCTATCCTGACGACTTGTACGTTTCCGAAGCACTGGAAGGTTGCCAAGATAATTCCGATCCATAAAAAGAACAATGAATATAGACCCATAGCTATCCTGCCATATCTGTCCAAAGTTCTTGAGCGCCTACTATACACACAAATGATGTCATATGTGCGCGATCACAAGCTCTTAACTGAGTGTCAATCTGGCTTCAGGCCGAAGAGGAGCTGTACTAAGGCTCTCTTAGATGTGGTAGAGAGCATTCGGTCAGAAATTGATCAAAACAACATTGGATTCCTAACTCTTCTCGACCATTCGAAGGCTTTCGATTCAGTTGATCATAGGTTACTATGCTGTAAGCTAGAAAATTTGTTCAATTTCTCGCATCATGCTACTGCGTTGATAAGATCCTACCTGTCTGACAGAACTCAGGCGGTTAGTGTCGGAGACAGAATTTCCGACTTCCTTCCGGTAGTTAGGGGAGTCCCTCAAGGCTCTATTCTAGGACCTTTGTTATTCGTGTTGTACATAAATGACTTACCTAATGTTCTCAAGTATTGTAAAGTGCATGTCTATGCTGATGACGTCCAACTATATGTTTGTTGTCCTCCTAATCGTAGTGACATTTGCATTGAAAATTTGAATGCTGACTTGACTCGAATCAGTTCATGGGCATCTATGAATGGTCTATGTTTGAACCCAAACAAGTCAAACTGCCTCGTTATTCATAGGAAGTCCTTTGACACGAGTCAGCTTGATGTAGTCAAGTTGGATAATTCAAGCTTAAAATATGTCAAAACAGCTAAAAATCTTGGTGTAACATTTAACAATTTATTATCATGGAACGATCATATTTTTAGTACAGTAGGTAAAGTGTATGGAATGCTCCGTACGCTATGGTTATCACAGTACTTTATAGCATTGACAGACGACAGCGATAATCTGGAATATCCAGCTAATTCGGAATTAACTTGAGAATTAACTGGAGGTAATCCGAAATATCTCTTGAGTTAATCCTCAAAATTTTAGCGGATTAGGGCATTTTGTAATAACATCCCTGGCGAAAAATCTTTACTGTGAATGAAAGTGAAGAAAAAGAAGAATCCAAGGCAGATCTAGGAAGGTAGGCGCATAGGCGAATTCAGAAATTTTCAATGTATTTGTTATTGTAATTGGTAGAGTGTAATGTCAAAATGATATTTCGCCTTGATTGAAACCTTTGGAAATAAAAAAAAAGTTTTTGAATTTGCCGCTGCGCCTACCTTCCATCAGCTGGTTTGTTAATCCGCAATATTTGCCGTCTGTCAGGGTAAAATTTGGATCGGATTAAGTGTAGCGGTAATCGGGATTATGACTGCCGTCTGTCAATGCTATTACTCCCTTAAATATTAGAGTATTATTGGCTAAAGCGTACTTAATACCTACGCTACTATATGGTTGTGAAGTTTATGCTAATTGTGACGCTGCATGTAAGCAAAAATTAAATGTTATTTACAATAACATTGCAAGATATGTATTTGGATTGAAAAGGATTGACCACGTAACACCCTATGCTCAGAAGTTGCTAGGCATCTCTTTTGAAAACGTGCTAAAAGTTAGAACAATCTTGACATTGCACAAAGTCATTTATACAAAGGAACCTCGATACTTATATCTAAGGATTCAGTTTCTGCAGTCTTCGAGGTCCGTGCTAATAGTACATACTAAATATCGACATCTTATATCTGAACGTCAGTTCTTCATAAACTCCGTACGTCTGTGGAACTCGCTCCCTATACGTCTAAGGTTATTAACCAATACACTGCAGTTCAAAAACGAGCTAACTTGCTTCTTTAATAATTTATAAATACACACTTTTGTTTTTGTTTTCATACACACATTTCTTCATTTTGCTTAAACACATACTAACATATATATTATCTGTATTTACTATACCTTCCTTTTAAGCTAAGTATTTATAAATATGATTTTAAACAAATTAATTTTGGTTTAATTTTTAATTTTTAATCTTTTTTATTATTTTTTTTCCTAACAGTTTGATTTAATTTAATTAATTCATTGTTAACATATTATATTTCTATATTCATTGTTAACATATTATATTATTCATATTATATTTCTTATTTTATATTTTTATATGTATGTAGATCTAATTCATTCTGTTACCGTGACTAGCACTGTAAAATAATCTTCCTGATTGTTGTGCTAGGATAAGAACTACAATAAATACAAATACAAATACAAATACAAGGTCTTATTTCCAGGGATCGTAATCATTATGAGTTTTATAATAAAAATCGCCATTTAATCATTGTATGTTGAGTTTTTTTATATTTCATCAAAAATAATTATTATTTTTTGAGTTTTATTTTTTTTTTTGATCAGAAGTAACACTTATTCCTTGAGCGATATTTAATCCTTCAGAAATAATCATTATTTTAGAGTTTTATTTTTTTGATCAGAAATAACACTTATTCCTTGAGTGATATATTTATCGCTCAGAAATAATCATTATTGTGTGAGTTTTATTTTTTTCGATCAAAAATATCACTCATTCACGAAGTTATATCGATGGGTATTTTTTAGTAATTATGTTCCAGAGCACTTTAGAGACGATTTGAGATTTTCGACATAAGCAAAAAAATAAAACTCAAAGAATAATGATTATTTCTGAGCGATAAATATATCACTCAAGGAATAAGTATTATTATCGATCAAAAAAATAAAACTCAAAAAATAATGATTATTTCTGAGCGATAAATATATCACTCAAGGAATAAGTTTTATTTTTGATCAAAAATTTACAGCGAAGGTTGAGTGTATAGCTATTTCACGAAAAACCATTTTCGATCATCAGCACTCTTTTCGGAAGTGGATGCACCGGGGATTGAACCCGAGTCCATTCCATCTTCAGCCGCAATGACCCAACGCATAAACACACTCGGCCATTGAGACTCTGTGCAAGCTGTTGGATTTTCCCCACTTTTGCCTTTTTCATTTTCAACATTAACGTTAGTGTGTATATGCTTTTGCATATATTCTCCACAAACGTGCTGAATTTTTGTTGTAGGCAGTTCGCAATGAACATTGTTGTTGGTATTTATTTTATGTATATACCAAACAACGTTAACAATTTTACTTGAAAGAGTTTTAGTGCTTAGCACGAAATTTTTTATTTTAATTCAATTTTTAATTGTTGGGTAAGTGGAAAAAAATTCAACAACTATTTACAGCGAAGGGTGAGTGTATAGCTATTTCACGAAAAACCATTTTCGATCATCAGCACTCTTTTCGGAAGTGGATGCACCGGGGATTGAACCCGAGTCCATTCCATCTTCAGCCGCAATGACCCACTTACCCCAACAATTAAAAATTGAATTAAAATAAAAAATTTCGTGCTAAGCACTAAAACTCTTTCAAGTAAAATTGTTAACGTTGTTTGGTATATACATAAAATAAATACCAACAACAATGTTCATTGCGAACTGCCTACAACAAAAATTCAGCACGTTTGTGGAGAATATATGCAAAAGCATATACACACTAACGTTAATGTTGAAAATTAAAAAGGCAAAAGTGGGGGAAAAATCAGTGTTGGTGTCTACGTAGCGAACAACACGTATTCGGATAGCGTTCTTCTTTTGCCTTGTGCAAAAATACAAAAACCAAATTATTTAATATCTAAATCACTGTTTGAGAAGTGGCAAGTGTAATATAAAACTAGCAGAAATAGTAGTTCATTATTATGAACGAGCGCAATGCGCTTAATTCTGTGTTTAATAAAATTATAAATTCATCAAATAATGACTTGACAAGAAAAAGAAAAAATGACAGCGTGACAGAAAACACGATGTCAAAAACCAGCAAAAACAATTACTACGCAATACTAGACGAAGATCTAGAAGAGTGTAATGAAGCATTCATAAAATTCCAACAATATGTGCAAACCAACAAACTAAGTAATGATAGCGAAGAAACACAAGCTCATGCTATAAACAACAACTGTATCCCATCTACAAGCGCAGCAGCAGCCGAAGCTACAGCTACAAGTATAACAAATAAACAAGAACCAAATGCAAATACAAATGTGAACAACAAAAGCAACAGCAAAAACATTCCTCCAATTAATACATTCGATGTAGAATCGAAACAAATAATAGAACTGATTAAAGATGGTTTGAAGATAACTCAATTTAAAATAAAAGAATATAATCAAAATAAAATAGCGATTTATTTAACAAATCTCGACGACTATAAAAGAGTCCGCGGATATTTTGAAAAAGCCAAGGTAAAATACTATTCGTATACACCCAAATGCTTAAAAACTAAAACTTATCTGCTGAAAGGCCTCAACGGCAATACCAAATGCGAAGAAATCTTAAATGAGCTTCAACACTACCAAAATGATAATCTCACCATACTTAAAGTAAGTCAATTCACTACGAAGAAATCTGTAGAGAAAAAGATAACGCTTCCTATATTCATGGTACAAGTAAGCGCTGACAGCAACGTTAATGAATTAAAAGCCATCAAATGCATACTATATCACTGCATCAAATGGGAACATTTACGCAGACCCGAGATCCCACAATGTAGGAATTGTCAAAACTTTTTTCATAGTGCAGCCAATTGTAATATGCCAGCCAGGTGTGTGAAATGTAGTGGGCTACACAATAGCAAAGAATGCCCTTCTTCTGAAGGTGACCCAGCAGAAAAACGAGACCCGTACTGCGTACTATGCAAACAACATGGACACCCAGCATCATACAGAGGTTGTGAACGCTATAAAGAGCTGCAACAGAAAATGAGACTGAAAAAACAAAGTTTAGCTACGACTAAAACTAATCACCCTATTAATTATAACAAATTTACTAATCATAATCTAAGCTATGCAAATGTTGTTAGAGAAGAGCGAGTTCTTTCTGATACTACCAATAACCAAAACATGCAAAATTCTTTTCTATTAGAATTAAAAAATACAATCTTAACACTAAGTAAACAAATTACAAACCTACAGAAACAATTAGAATTGCAGACTGCAAGGGTCGATGCGATATGTGGTATTATGGACTCAGTATGAGTGGTAGACCCTTACAAACTGTTAATAAACCTCAATTAAACATTATTTCCCTTAATGTTAACTCGCTCATAAACTTATGCAGAAGATTAGACTTAAATAAATTTATAAAAGATAGAAATCCAGACATATTATTACTTAACGAAACTAAATTAAACCCGAAACATAAGCTAAAGTTTCTTGGATACAATTTAACAAGGAAAGATAGGTCGGCAGGTATGAGAGGTGGTGGAACAGCGATCCTAATCAAAGAAAATATAAAATTTACCAAAGTTTTTAACCGTAAAACTGATAACTTAACAGTTCTTGAAACTTGTATTGTTAAAATACATATGCCTCCAAATAATATATTATACATAATAGCAGCATATTATCCGGCAGGGAACAATAATGACGTATTTAAAACAGAACTCAACACAGTTCTCGAAGCTTTAAATCTTGAACAATTGAATCATTACTATATACTAGCCGGTGACCTCAACAGTAAGCATGCGGACTGGGGTAATGTCCAAGAAAATTCTAAAGGCAAATCACTAAAAGATTGGCTTACGACAAATGAGATAAGATACCGCTGCAAACTATATGCCTCTGTATCTCCGTCATACTTAAGATCTAATTCGTTTTTAGACATCTGTATTGCAGACCATAGAATAAATATACAAAAAAGCAACGACACAGTCAACTGTCTCAACTGTCTTAACTACGATAGCGATCATAACGCCATAGAAATTATTGCTCGTAGAGACAACAATAGCTTATTCACATTACTGGGCAACTCGCAACAAAAAACCTTGGACTACAAAAAAACAAACTGGAAAAATTTTAAAAGCACCCTGAATTCAGAACTTCAAAATAAAACGCGCACACCGGACAATAGGAATCTTAAAAACTTTGAGATCGACCATCACCTAGATAAACTTAACAAAATAATATTAACAGCCATAGAAAAGAATGTACCAAATACAAAATCGAACAGCACTACTAACATACTTACTAACATACCAATTTTAAAATCATTACTCTTAGAAAAAAGTAAAACACTTACTTTGATAAAAAATTATAATCGCCTACAATTACATTGCTCTTATAGCACCATACAACAAGAAAAAGCCAAACTGAAACTAATAAAGAAACTAATTCAGGACAACATCAAAATACATATAAACAAGCAACTTGAACGAAAACTATCCTTTATTAAGACTAACGATCCTCTTAAAATGTCAAAAATTAAATCTTTTATAAAAAATCAGGGAGAGACTATCAGTCATCTTTGTATTCCATTTGCTTCATCCCCACTCATACAAGAAGCCGGACTAGATTATACAGTTATTGAAAAGAATACCACAACCAACAATTACATTATTAAAAATAGCAAAGAAATAGTTGATATAATTGGCGTTCACTTTGAATCAATCCATTCTCCAAAACAGAACAAACCTGACAATCTCATTCATTCACAGGTTGAAGAATGCTTCAACGAGTTTTGAAAACAAAAACTTTATTCGACAGCATCGAAGCGACCAAAACAACATTTAACATCGAAAAGAGGGCAAACAACCTTTCCGAAGAACAAACTGAAAGATTCTTCATTCTTCCCAACGACCTCTCAGATGTATTTGCGAATTTGAAAGGCAAACTCTCATCAGGCTTAGATCAAATACCAAATATCATCCTAAAAAATTTATCCACAGAGATAATTTTAGAATACTGTACGCTTTTCAACAATATGTTGAACAATGCATACTTCCCATCTCTTTGGAAAATCGCCAAAACTATAGTGATACCTAAAAAAGACAAAGATAAAAACAATATCAAAAATCTTCGACCAATCAGCTTGCTCCCAAATATTAGTAAAGTTTTCGAGGTAACTATAAACATAAACATTAATAGAATTATCGAAAATAATAACCTAATAAGTTCCAAACAATTCGGTTTTAAATACGGGCACTCAACTATTCACGCCATCAGCCTTCTGGTTTCCGAAATAAACTGGAACTGGAACACAAAATATGTCACAGGAGCTTGCTTCCTCGACATAGAAAAGGCTTTCGATCAAGTGTGGGTAAAAGGACTCATAACAAAACTCATTGGATACAAATTCCCTCTTCATCTTGTAATACTAATTTATAATATGCTCTCTATTAGAAAATTCTTGGTATATACAAATGGTATAAAAAGTACACGAGAATTTAATATAATAAATGGACTGCAGCAAGGTACTGTAAATGCCCCCCTTCTTTTTAATATCTACATACTAGACTTATTGAATAAAATAGACAACATAATAGCATTTGCCGATGATGTTGTTATTTATCACTCCGAGAGTTCAATTACTAACATAAACATAAATCTCCAGAGTAAATACAACACTGTTGAAGAATATACAATAGATTGGCAACTCAAAGTTAACGCTAACAAATGTGAAACTGTTCTCTTTCGCCCTCCTATCAAAAAATGCAACTCAAACATTAAAAAAAATTGGAAAAAGTTTCAAATTATTTCGAACGAATCCAATTCCATAATTAAACAAGCCGAGAGAGTCAAATATCTTGGTATATATCTTGATAAATTTTTATACTATAACGATCACATTAACTATCAAATAACGAAAACTACTAAAGCGTTCCATGCTTATAAAAAAATGTTCTCGACAAAAATTTTGGATAAAAGGCTGAAATCTATTATGTATCAAACACTTTTAAGACCTATACTTACGTACGGATGCCAGATTTGAGATATCACCATCATACATGGAAAGACTGAGAAAGTTTGAACGAAAAATTTTGAGATCCTGTACTTCCTTATACAGGTCAGCACATAGTAATTATACCAAATATATTTCGAATGCGAAGGTCTATAGTACAGCAAAAGTACCGAGAATTGACTGCCACATAATAAATTTAACAAGGAGACATATATTACGCTGTCTTAACAATGACAATAACACACTGATAAGTGCACCCTTCTACGAGAGCGAAGAATACTTTTCCCTTACAGTTAGAAATGGATTTACACCCCCAGAATCATTCCTTTACCTAGACAGGAATTTATTTATACAAAATAAAGATCACATACCGATAATCTATCATATTTTTAGAAGAGCCAATATGAAAATAATTACCTCGAAAACACTTAACACAGAAAACAAACGTTTTAATACATATATCTCTGACAGAGACAAACTAGAAGCATCCTCCATCATAAGACAATGCTGGTGGCTAAATCATATATAACCACAACACCTGCTCATGCCGAACATCCGACATAACTTTCCCTTATTTAATTTTATGTTTTATTATAAATAATTAATCAGGCATTGTTTTTAACTGTTTTTTTTCTCTGCAACATAATCTTGGTTCATACAAGCTTTAAGTTAAAGCGGTTACACATATGTGTTATCAACTAATAAAATGTTATATTATATCATATGTAGCCCGCCAAGTACATGAGAACTCGTCTAGAGTCATTGTATAATTGTATTATCAAATGGAAACTATTGTTTATTTTAGTATATAAGATCATCAACATCGAAATAAATAAACACTAATAAAATAAAAAAAAAAAAAAGGCAAAAGTGGGGAAAATCCAACAGCTTGCACAGAGTCTCAATGGCCGAGTGTGTTTATGCGTTGGGTCATTGCGGCTGAAGATGGAATGGACTCGGGTTCAATCCCCGGTGCATCCACTTCCGAAAAGAGTGCTGATGATCGAAAATGGTTTTTCGTGAAATAGCTATACACTCAACCTTCGCTGTAAATAGTTGTTGAATTTTTTCCACTTACCCCAACAATTAAAAATTGAATTAAAATAAAAAATTTCGTGCTAAGCACTAAACTCTTTCAAATGATTATTTTTGATTTTTATGGATATCGCTTAAAATTTTTCGATCATAGTGGATTCGGATAGTGCTCTTTCAGACATGCACATACACAAACTCAATACTCTTCTACGATGTTTGCAAGTATTTGATTTTTTTCACTGAAATTATAACGAATAATGATTATTATGGGTCCCTGCTTATTTCACTTTGTGGCAAGTGCCTGGTATAGGGGACGACGACCAAAAAAGGTTAATAATCGATACCAATTTTGCGAGTTGAAATGGCCGCAAAAGTACTGTAGACCGAGCCATAGATATTACTCCGAAAAGAGACTTCTATCGGCTGAGGGTTATTTTTTAAAAGCGCGGCCAAAGGATGCCTACGTAGGATCGACATTAAAATTTTCGACATATCGTACCAGACCCCGCCTACGCTGAAGGGTGTACTACGCAGAAGGACATCACCGTGGCGGTAGCGGAAAAAATGGAAAAATTTCTAAAATAGCATTAAAAATAGCTCAAATAGTATCGCCCAACTTATGGAAGCTCGAATTTTACACATCAATAATTAAAAATAAGAAATAACCCTCAGCCGGCAGAATTCTCTTTCCTGAGTAATATCTATGGCCCAGTCCACAGGGCTTTTGCGCAGAACACTTTTCTGCGTTGGCGGCCTTTGGCCGCGCTTATAAAAAATAACCCTGGGCCTTATTTCAAAAGGCCTTATTACACCCCGCCGTTAGAGCTGACGGTGGATTAGATGGTAAGGCGTTTGACGACGAATTTGTGTTAGCTACCAGCTGCGGTGCGTTCGATGAAGACTGCAGAGACTGAACCTGTAGCACAAAATTCCCATTTTGCATTGACGACTGACTTGACGGCGAATTAATTGCTGGCAGACGCAGCGACTGACCCTGCGATGTACTTGCAATATCATCTGAAGATTGCGTTGACGGCTGACGAATAGGCACGTTTGTATTTAACGATTGCAGCGATTGACACTGCACCATATAATTAACTGTTGGCACTGCCGACTGACGCAGCGTTGCATATGTTGACAGAAATTGCGACTGTGGTGGCGGCTGATGCTGGCACTTGGTAAATTGATGCTACGTGACTTTGCCCGGGTAACGGACCCGAAGCTGTTAGCGGTTCTGTTGCACCTGTATTAGTAGAAATCGCGGTATCTGCTTCTATACGTGTACGAAGACTTACAATGTCCTTTTGACTTTGGCTTGTGGCCTCACGTAACCCTTCGATTGTTTGCTTCAGTCCCGCTAACGCCTTTAATATGTTGTCCATCTGTACCGTATTATCGCCACCAGATTCCAAAATTGTTTGTTCGGCTACGTCACTCTTCTCGCCAGATGACTCTCGCTAAGATTCCCTTTGCTTACTTCTCGTCATCATTACCTCTTGCCTCGATGATGAAAATGCTCCTCCCCAATATGTTGGAACACATTGGCGACCAATAGATGTGCAATTTCGATGCCACAATTTATGCCAAAAAAGGAAATTAGTGTTGTAAACCGGTGTTTTATATTATGATCACGACGAATTATAATAGCAAAGAGTAACACGTAAAAAACTTATGTAGACGACAAATATTGATTTGTATTTTATGCCGTTGTTTATTAACACTAAGTTACATGAAAGACAATTAAATACATTCACCGCGTTAGGCGCGAGTTTACAAATTAACCGCGGGGCCTTTACGCGGGTTTTACCTTGGCGATTACTATACGAATGATTTGGTAATTTTGATGATGACAGATTAGGCGAGTTCCCGTGGCAGTGATCCAGATCGAGATAAAAATTTTGCAAGCAAATGCAACAACAATTTTTTAATCCTGGTATTTTTCTGGAACAACTTCAGATCTGTATAAATTGTAATAGATTTTGTGACAATTAACTCTTTTTACTTGGCAGCACTGACAGACATATCCCAATAAACATCAGGCCAAAGAATCTCAAACGTTTGAGAAAACCTTAATTCACAATTTGGTAGTAAAGATTTTCTCAAAAATGTCACTAACGTTTGAGAAAAATGTGCCTTTTTGTTTGAGAACGCTATCAAGGGAAATTTGAAATGTATTTGATAACTAACGTTTGAGGTTTGAGAATAAGGTTAGTTCTTAAATGCATCTCAAATTGAGAATTAGGAATATACTGGAGATGTATACACTTATTAGTTCTGTTCGGTACGCTTGCAAGTCTTTACTAAGTCAAAAAGACTCCGCAAAAACTTGTAATTTCTCTGCAAACCAAATGTAAAAATGCCATTTGTCCTTGCAGGTTTCGTGCAATGCCGAACACCATCCGCCAAATTTCAGAAAAATTTGTTGAAATTGTAAAAATTATTTTCTTACCGAACATAACTATTAAAAGAGAAACAAATTAAAGAGTGAAATTTAAGGCTGCACAACGAAAAAATAAACAAAGGAAAACAATTTAAAGAAGATGTAAGTATAATAATAATACAATGCCGCTATTATAACTCTGACGAGTTTTATGGCCGAGCTTCTCTCCCAATTCGAGGTGTGCTCCTTTTGCATTTTTCCTACCAATTGGGTGGACCTACAGCGAACGGCGAATGCATTTTTTGTGAGAAGCTTTTTCATGGCAGAAATAGATACACTCGGAGGGTATGCCTTCCACTGCCGGGAGGTGACCGATGCTCTTAAAAAACCCAATAATTGGATTTTTACTATGTAATTAGAAACATTTTTTTGGTGTTTTGCTCGAACTGGGGTTTGAAACCTAGACCTCTGGTATAGCAGGCGAGCACTCTACCCACTGCACCACAGCGGTCACAGATGTAAGTATAAAAAAGCTTTTATGTGTACGAAATTATTTGAATGGTACTAAAATAGATAAAATTTTTAGCGATAAGAGAATTGGGACAATGGAGGAGACTAGGGCGTTCCTATCTGCGTATATTACAGGGAAGGACGAGTTTGTTCATGTACGAAGAAAAAATTTGCAATGCAGAATGTACTCTTGGATTTGGAAAGCCAACGTGTTGGAGTAGCTGAAGTAAAAGCGGCATGTGGAGAAAATGTTTATGATGAAGGCTCTCCTGGAGTCCAAAAAGTGAATTTTTTTAAATATAAATCGTGTGATAATTTTTGTTGCAATGTAAATATGTAATTACAATGTAAATAGGTATGTTTTTGTTTTTTGTTAAAATGTAAATATGTGATATGAAGTACTTTTTTAACACGCTTTTATTAGATTCACCTGTATGTATGTATGTATGTATGTATGTATGCATGTATGTATGTAACTTCATCCCATCCTAAAAGTTGCAAACGTTTAACTCAATTATTATTTTTTTTTAACATTCACTTTACTTTTGTTGTGTTCTCTCCTCTAATATTTCTATTCACCTCCGGATTCGAAACGTGACATCAGCATGGGATTCAACCCAACGACATCATATAGTGGGACATTCAACATTATATTCCATGCTTCATTTAGGCTTTTAAGTTACCTCTCTTCAAAATAGCCTCTATGAATTTCATTCAATTCACTCCCGTATGTAAGCCAATAACAGAGAACGTAGATAAACAGAGAAGTTGCAACTACGAATAATCGTGGAAGCGAGAGACCCAACAAAATTCTGTTAGTGCATCTGGTGAATAAAAAATTTTAATTCAACACAGCTGGCCGTTAAAATAACAGAAGTAGAGCGAGTTCGTCTGTACATCTGCTGTTATGGCTCATTATTCCTCCCATACACCAATTCCATCGATGCACTAATTTCCCAAAACCGCTGGTGTTTTAACTATTTTCTTATCGAATTTGAATTATAAATAAATTAAAAATTAAAAAAAATCAATTAAATTTAATTTCAATTTGACTTTACTGGGACTCGAACCTGCGCATCAATGCATTTTCTGTATTAAAAACCATACAACAATGCACCAGTTTGCTACAACCGGTGAGTATTTTTACAATTTCCACATCGATTTTTTAATTATTTTAAAATTTTCGAAATTTTGAAAATGTAAAAACATTTTGTTGTCCATTTCATCTTGTTGATGGCCAACCCATCAACCTCGTTGATGAGCAACGATCAACCATCTCTATACCTATGCCAATGAAATTTAATTGTCACCCTCTCTGAGCAAATAGATGATGCATTAATACATATGTACATATGTACATTAAGCCGTATTACGAAAATAAAGTTAGCGTGTGTCAGTTTTATTTGAACACTTATGTCGAAAAAATATTTTTGGTGTAAAATTTTTTTTTTTAGGCCCGCGTTAAAAACAGCTAAATCGCGTTTTTTGTAATAACTTCCTTATTTGATGTCGGATTTCTATTATCTTAATGTCGCTGAAAAGGTCTCGCCTAGCACTATATTTGGCCCATATAAAGTTTCGACCTCAAAGGTTGTTCTGAATTTTACCTCTAAAAATTTTGGAGTTACTATCCCTAGATTTTTTTATTTTCATCACTAATACAAAGCTCTCAAAAAACCATGAGGACACCGCTAAAAAAGTTGTAGCCTTTATTCACGAACAAAAAAGTTATACCGTTTTAAAATCAGGGAACCTGTGTTTTTTTTGAAAAATTATCCCAAGTTCTTATTTATATGAGGCAGTATATGGCGTTACTGTATGAGTTTTTGATTAAAAAGTATTCAAGTCCTCGCTTGACTTTATTTTGCTGTACCGCGATGGAACAGCTACCAATACTGGACACATGATATGCAAAAAATTATTGATGATTGGACTATTCCTGCTGATCAACGTTATTTATATTGAATGATAATGGCTGTAGTGAAGATTTGGCAAGTATTCAAGTGGGACCTCTAAGCACAGCACGCTGGCTTACAACGGCTTCACGATTTCTGCATCCGTGCGTATCGTAAAATCATGTAAGTTATTTAGAAAAACTGTTAGTTGTAATATTATACGCGCCTAAAGAGACAACGGAAGTCTAAATGTATTATCAATACTTGCGATGGATGCATCGTCTGCCCCTAGAAATGCAGTTAATTATTCAGCCTACAATTGAAAACAACGCATTTTACTTTAATCCCGAAAACATCTTCTTATCTATGATAACCGAGACCGAAAATTACGATGACCTCCAAATTTTGAGATATTTATGAAAGAAGTTTCAGAGCTCTGAAAGTGAATTCTTCGTCGCTTATATTTCTTTGCTCACACTCAAAAAAAAAATTACTCAGATTATGGATAAACGGGAATGATTTCATTGTTTTGAATACAATTTTCTTTCAAGACGTGGTATTCTCTTCCCTCTCATATGCATTTTATATACATATATGTACGTATATACTATGAGCGATATTAAAAGCAGTTTTCTCCTTTTCTTTATTTTTATTACTTCAACGATAATTACTCATGTGAATTACTGTATGTGAAAACTGAAAATTCTTTCTTAAATATCTCGAAAATGAGTGCTAATCCGGATTTTCTAAAAACGCCATCGTAATCTGGAGCCATAAATTAAGCTGACGTGTTTCGCCGTTTCTCTGTGGTACTTTTGCCTCCCTACTGTGGATTTTTTTTTTACAAAAAAACAAGTGTTTCATTTTACATCGTTATAACTTTTTTGTTTGTGAATAAAGGATAGATTTTTTTTGGGGGATTCCTCATGGTTTTTTGAGAGCTTTGTATTAGTGGTTAAAAAGAAAAAATCTAGGGATAGTAACTTCAAAATTTTTAAAGGTAAAAATCAGAACAACCTTTGAGGTCGAAACTTTATATGGGCCAAATATAGTGCTGGGCGAGACCTTTTCAGCGACATTAAGATGATAGAGATCCGACATCAAATAAGGAAGTTATTACAAAAAACGCGATTTAGCTGTTTTTAACGCGGGCCTAAAAAAATTTTTTTTACACCAAAAATATTTTTTCGGCATAAGTGTTCAAATAAAACTGACACACACTAAACTTTTTTTTTGTCCATATAACGTGATACGGCTTAATGTACATACATATGTACATCTATTGAGCAATAATAAATTGGTGGCTGCATCAAAACCCTCATCATTCATCTTGGTGTATCGGGGCACAGCAGCTGCTAGACTCTGATGACTGATCAACGAAAATCCTACTGTCCCCCAAACATATCAAAAAACAACAATAACAATATTGTTGTGTACACAAAAGCATCTATTGAATTATAATATTTTAATACAGAAAGATATGCACATAGAGGCGCAGGTTCGAGTCCCAGGAAAGTCAAATTGAAACTAATTTAAATTGATTTTTTTAATTCTTAAATTTATTTATAATTGAAATTCGATAAGAAAATTTTAAAATTACTCTGCTGTTTTAGGAATTTGGTGCATTGGTGAAATCGGTGTATGTGAATAAAACTAAGAATATCAGCAGATGTGCACAAATGTAAAGTAACA